>PVKS010032537.1:0-22470 GCA_004027875.1 Aplodontia rufa | reverse complement strand
AGAGAGAAAGGGAGAACAGAATTTAGCTCTTAGCAGGAAAAGAGGAGAGAAAGAGAAACAAAAGAAATAAATGAAAGCAAACAAAAATTTACAAACCAAAATATACCCTAATCCTCAAAAGACAAGAAAGAATAACTACATTTATAAATTGCTAAAAATGAGGGGAAAAACCAAATATGTATATGTATACATATCCATGAACCAATTAGCACAGCAAGAACTCATGCATACACAAAAAAGAAAAAGATACATAATGAAAAAGGATGAAATCATCTCCACTGAGGTAGTCAAAACAGTCGATGAGAAAGGATGTTCACTGTTTATGCCCAACTCTGTCTTTCCATTTCTTCTTGAGCTATGTTCTGAGAGAAAAAAAAGAGGAGCCAGGACTGAGGGCTGTTGACCCTTTCCTCATGTTCTGTTGCTCTCTGAGCTGCCAGTTGGAGTGGCCTAAGCCTGAAACTGACTAAAATAATTCTCAGCTTCCCTTCTCACCAGTAGGAGATAGGATAGAGTGGGGAGAACTGTGATTTGGAGCTTTGTCTGCACAGAGCAGATTGATGCACTCCCAGGGCAGGGTCCCTGCAGAGCTATTCAGTGGAGGTCCTGGAGCCCGGGGTTGGGAGCCTTACTGGGCAGTGTCCATTCCCTAGAGATTGGATCAACACACCTTTTGGGTCTGGCAGTTACTGATCTCCAAGAGGAGTCTGGCTCACAAGAACTTTCCAAGAATTCCACTTGTGGGACAGGTGAGCTAATCCTACACACACTCTGCAGCCCATGAGCACAGCCTTCCCAAGCTTAGTCCCTGAGACTATTCACACCCACCTGTCCAGATTCCTGACCCACTTTAGCAGGCCGTGTGAGCTGCCAGACTCAAAGGAAAAGCGGGTAGGGCTCCCTTTTGCTTTTCTGACTTGAATCCCACTGGGTACAATCTTCTCTGTGCCTGTTTCACCCCCACTCTGCTAGGTACCTGCTAGGCCACATGGTAAGTGCTGGCCAGGACAGTATGGCCATGTTTGCTGTGACCTCCTGGCTCCCTCAGCAGCTGCTGCAGTGTGGCTGCCTCCAGATGGCGCCAGCTCAGCTCTATGGGGCCAGTTGAGAAGCAGAGTACTTTTCAGGCACAGGGCACAGTGTAGCCCCTGGGTCAGCTAAATGCAGGCTGCTCTTTTGGTCTCAGGATTTTTCTGTACCAAATCTGTGTTTCTGTTTTCTCTCTCCCTCTGTGCTAAACCAGCACGGCTACTGCCAGTGCCACAGCTGACACAGCTCCAACGTACTCTTCCTTCTTTGTTTAATGGACCCAAATGTCTGGTCTTTAAGACACTCTGGCTGTCCAATATTGAATGTTAGTGAGATCCCTCTTCCATCCATCTCACTGAGAAGCAGTACTCCTCTGCTTGAATCCTGAGCCACAGACCATAGGAATTCACCTTTCATCTAGCCCACCATTTGAATTTCCTCTCAAGGTGATTTTAAAAAGCTTGTTGGAAAAGAATTAACCAGAAACTAATAGCTGTATATTGTTAACTCCAGGGCAGAGACAGCAGCACTCTTGGGGCAGGGGTCTTGATGTGGACTGGAAAGAGCGGGAGCCATGTACTCTTCCTCCTCCAGCATCCTGACCTCCAGAATGGGTGTTCTATTTGTTCATTGCTGTTTCCCCAGTGCCTAGCATACTGCCTGGCACATGGTAGGTACCCAATAAATGTTCACAGGGAAAAAGAAAGAAAGTGGCTTGACTCGTTAGGTTTAGAAATACTTTGAGGGGCAAATTGTATGATCTCCTTCTTGTTTTGCACATTTTCTCCTCCAAGTACTTATTTTTTTTCCTAAAAATTCTTTGACTTCTCCCATCTTATTGTTTTGTGTAAGAAAACAATAATCTTTTATGTAAGATTATGGAGATTTGCATAATTATTGTTTTAACCCATTAAATAGTATTTTGACTATTGTCCACAAAAGACCATACCCTAGAAAAAAAAGTAACAGCTATAGGCTATCACTGGCCTAATTACCCTGGTAATCTGGACACAAGTGTATTCAAAAAAATGTCACTGATTGAGCCCAAGAAGTCACAGTGCATGGTATTTAACATGCACAGGTAAAACTCCCAAGTAGTGTCTCTACTGGGTGTTTCCAAAGAATGTAGCAGGCATGCATCTTCCAATAGTTCTCTCCTGCTCTGTAAAGCAACCATCAGGTTCCAGGTTCTAGGCTGTAACTGTGTGAGTCCTTCATTCTTCCATCTTCTCAATCGGATTTCGATGATCAAGTGGAGCACTCTGGTAGAAAGCTGAACTAGAAGTTACAGTCAAACTAGAAGTTACATTCCCAACAGTCTTCTGAGACTCCTAATGAACAGCGTATCCCAAGTAACCAAGAGAGCTTTAGTTCCATAATTGGCAAGAAAGTTGTTATTTCCCTGTTAATAACAGGAGTATTTAAAAAAGTCTATTACTGATTTTTAATTTGCTCTTCCTGTGTAATCAACCCATCATTATAAGCAGGCACTGCAAATTGCACTATATTTCTTGTGTAGAGTAAAACATTATGATTCTTAAAATAGAATAGCTCCTTCTTCTGTTATCCAACTGCTGAAGGGCACCTGCTAAAAAAAGGTGACATTTACCATCAGGTTTACTATCAAAAATTATAGTTTCTGAGGAACAGGACCTAAGACACCAACTGATAAAGAACCATTGGACAGCATTTGCAGCAAGGGAAGAGATGAAAGTGTGCCCTATTCAAATTATACAGCTTTCAAGGAGATTTTGTTCCATTACGACACACACGTCACTGTAGCGAAGCTTCCACCTATCTCCCGTGTGCTTCAACCTTTTCCATTGTTCTCCCTTAAATATTTCACCTGGGAATTAAAGGCCAGTAGTCCTTGTTTTGAATTAGCTGTAGAGAAGGAAGATTCTTAAAATGTAAATGATTTATTAGTCATATTTCTAAAGAGGGAACTTCGAATTATTCATCTTCAAACTTTTCTGCCAAGATAAGTTATTACTGCATAATTACCAGCCCCATCCGCTGGCCACTGAAAGGGACCATGAGTTTCAAGCTTCTGAATCCTCCATCAGGTTCCTACCTCCCCGGGAATGGAAAAGATCACACCACACTCCTTTTCCACAAAAGGAAACAGAGCCCCAAGGAAGCAACATGCTAAGTTCACACAAGACAAAGGTGACATCTGGGAATCTGGGCCCCGAATCCAGCATCTCTGCCACTTAGCTGTATTGCCCCAGTGTTTTGGTCAGCTTGTTCACTGCTGTGACTATAAGGCCTGACAAGAGCAATTTTAGAGTTGGGCATGGTGGTGCACACCTGTAATCCCAGTGGCTCAGAAGGCTGAAGCAGGAGCATCATGAGTTTGAAGCCAGCCTGAGCAACTTAGCGAGGCCCCAAAAGGCTGGGGATGTGGGGATGTAGCATGGTAGTTAAGTGTCCCTGAGTTCAATCCCTGGTACAAACAAACAAAAACAACAACAACAAGCAATTTTAGAGGAGGAAAGGGTTATGTGTGGGCTCACGGTTTCAGAGGTCTCAGGTCATAGACAGTAGGTTCCGTTCTTCAGAGCTTGAGATGAGGCAGAAAATCACAGTGGAAGAGTATGGTGGAGGAAAGCAGCTCAAGACACAGCTTCAGGAAACAAAGAGAATACTGTGCTCAACAAGGACAAGATAGACACCCCCATAGGCAGGCCCCCAGTGATCCGCCTCCCCCAGCCACACACTACCTGCCTATAGTTCCCACCCGGTTAATCCCTATCAGAGGACTAATGCACTGGTTGGGTTAAGGCTCTCATAACCCAATCAGTTCACCTCTAAACCTTCTTGCATTGTCTCACACATGAGCTTTTGAGGGACACCCCGTATCTAAACTATAACACCCAGTATGTTTCCTGTGGCTGCTACAGTGAATTATCACAAACCAGGTGACTTTGAACAATAGAAAAGTGTCATCTCAGTTCTGGAAGCCAGAAATCTGAAATCCTATCTAGGGAAGGACCTTCCTTTCTCCTTCCCCAGCATTCCTTGGCTTGTGCCTGCATCACATTTATCTTGTCCGTCTGTCTTCAGATGACCTTCTCTCTTCTCTGTGCCTCTTTAGCTATCTCTTATAAAGACATTTGTCATTAGATTTGGAGCCTGCTCAACAATCTAGAATAATCTCATCTCTAGATTCTTACTTTAATTACATCTGTTAAGATTCCTTTTACAAATAAGGTCACATTCACAGGGTCCAGGGATTAAAATACAGGCATGTCTTTTAGGGTGGCTGCCATTCAACCCATTGCACCCCTTTCTTTTACTAATGTAATTCTTGTCATATCTGTTTTTCAAAAACTATTTGTGCTTAACAATGATGGGCAATGTCTTTTTCTCTTCTTCCTATTTACAAATCCTTTTGGAGTGGATCCTTCATACTTGAATTTGGGATTCTGGCTTTGTCATTCTTTGAAACAATGTTCCCTCAGGCAAGTTCTTTGTCCATCTTTCTAAGCCTCATTTTCCTCTGGTCAAAAATGGGAAAAGGAATTTCCACTTCTTAGGGTTCTTGTGAGAAATTAATATGATAATAATGCATGTAAAGTGTTTAACATGGAGTCTAGAAAAACTGGTGCTCAATAAAAGCCAACTGATGTAAATCAGGATAGTATCCACCAAGACCAATCTATGGCTTACAAAATGTACGCATTGGGTGCCCGCTGGGGGGCGCATTCCCAGCAGCATGAGTAGCCTCATTGTTGGGTGTTGACTCACGGGTGCACAGTCTGCTCAGCAGTGGGGTGAATTCCCTAGATTCTCTGAATTGTTGCTGTCCCAGCCCACACCATGGATCTTCCAATCTGCAGCAGAGGACAGAATAAGGAGATACTCTGGTACCAGAAGGGAGACAAGATTATTCCTGCAACTATGGGACTAGTCCCTTCGGATCTGACCGGCTTGGGGCATCGCAACTCAGGGTTAGTGTTTGGGGTTCCTGAGTGGGGGTGGGCAGAAGAGTACAGGGATATCAAGCCCTAGAGGGCTGCAAAGTCTAGGTGAGACACCCAGTTATACAGCCCCAGGGATCTGGAAATTTGTCCTAAAGCAAACAATCAGAATAAATAAGCATCAGACCAGAAAACAATAACCAAGTAATGCATTTCTGAAAGGTCTTTATTTAGACGAGTTCTTCCAAACAAAGGGAAGGCAGTATAAATTACACGGGACTTTCACAGTGACGATGAGTTACCAGCCCCACCCGAAATATTTTGCATTTATTATTACTTTATTTCATAGCTTAATTTCTTTATGAGGAAATCAGATTTCTAAACATTCTGCTTGCTGCCCTCCTCACCCAGGACACCTCTGACCCACACATTTTGTTTGGGCGAGGTGGGTACAAATTCTGAATTCATTACTCTGATCACTTCCAGTAGATAATCCGAACTGAGCACATAGATCCTGCATGCATGCAGCTTTTTTAAAGAAGCAATTGTGACATTTAGAACAGTAAAAATGAGACACCACTTTGGAACCAACCATGTGTGCCCACACACAAACATACACACACACACACACACACACACACACACACGTCCTAAATTCAAAGTCATGCTGCTCTCATTAAAACTATTCACATTAATGTCATTAATTTGATGACCTGACCAACTGTGAGGTGACACAGATCAGGGTCCTTTTTAGAGTGTCCAGAAATCCAGTCCACTGCCAGACATGATTGATGCAAGACCACATATTCTACGTCAATATGAAGATATTACAGGGTACAAGTATTCTTTCTGTTTGCTTTCCTAGGTCTAGGTCCCTGTATGGTAACAACTGTGGTTCTTGATATTCTTATTAACCTATGCCCTCTTTTATTATTTCTTTCTTTTCTTTCTTTTTATTTTTTTTAAGAGAGAGGGACAGTGAGAGAGAAAGAACAAGTTTTTCATAAAGTGGCTTTCATTGCTCTAACACTTCATTTGTTCGTGGTGCTGGGCTTTGAACACACCCTCATGCATGCCAGGCAAGCACTGTAACCACTGAGCCACTGCTCCAGCCCCAACCTATGCCCTCTTGATGAGCAAAAAATGTTTGCATCCATCGAGATTCTGTTACGCCCTTCCAAGGGCATTCCCACCTCCCAGAATGAGCTACGCAGGGTTTTGACCACCAAGATAAAAAGCCAAGGTCATGGCTCAAGCTCTGTATGAGGCAGTTGACTTTCCTTTGCTCAATATGTGCAAATTCAACTCCAAACCTCACCTTCATTGTTCCAAACAGTTGCCTTATGTCGAAAGGTACACAGGCTAGGAAGAAACAGATAGTGGTAGTTTAACCACCTGTAACAGGGCAGGTTGCGAGGAGCTGAAATTGTATTTGGTTTTTGCACATACATATAATTCTTCATTTATGATCCAGAATGTAAAGCCAAATTCATTTAAAGACAGTCAATATTTTATTCTCTAGGGCAGTGCATCAGTTGAGCCAAATGAGCTCATTTGAACACCTATGTTGGGTTCCATGCTCCATGATTAGATTCTCTGATACCTAAGACTCAGTATGAGCCTTCAATGAAGTCTTTATGAAGAGAAAAGGCGGTGGGGGGTGAGGAGTGGAGAGAGTTGACCCTCCCTGGATGGAGGAAGAATGCCTAGCCTGGAAGTTGCCAGCAAGCCAGAGTGGAGCTCAGCTGGCAGATGGGAGCTACCTGAGCCAAGTGGAGGCGTGCCCAAGAACCGAAGGCAGCTATCACTGGGGCAGGTCTGCAGGAGTCCGCGCTGGGAAATAACGCCCATTGCTCTAAGCGTGTGCAAGTCTGTTTTTTGTTCCATTTGCCTAATAAATGTCTACTGAGCCCTTAGTAAGCAGGGGGATTTAGACCAGGAACTAGGAGCTCAGGAGAACAGAGGAAATAAGACACGAATCTGCAAAACCATCTTATAAAGTAAGTCTCTTCCTATGCGGGAGGACACCAGACAGTTGTTTCATCCATTCTTGTTCATCAATGACAGAGCATGAAGAGAAGCTGAGAAAGAGCCAGGCGCGGTGGCACACACCTGTAATTCCAGGATTTCGGGAGCCTGAGGCACAAGCTCAAAGCCAGCCTCAACAACTTAGAGAGGTGCTAAGTAACTTGGTGAGACCCTATCTCAGAAAAAAAAAAATTAAAAAGGGTTGGGGATGTGGCTCAGTGGTTAAGCATCCCCGGGTTCAATCCTTGGTAACAAAAAAGAAAAACAGAGAAAGAGAGAGAAGCAGAGAAAGGAAGATCAAACAGATGAAACCCCAGGAAAAATAGATAATTGAATAAATCTGAGCCCAGTTTTATCTATGAATTTCCCTTTTAAGTGACTTAACATATTAGATACACCAGGCGCCTGCATCTCCTAGAATGAGCAGATATTAGGCTTGGGAGGATTGGGAAGTGGCAGAGCATTCCCAGCTAAAGTTCAAAGGTGTAAAACACCATTTTTTTTTTTTTTTTTTTTTGGTGGGGACTTACAATCCATTCCCTATTTTCAGGAAATAAATTGCCAAGTGAAAAATATCAGGAAGATAAATGGGGCGAGGTCATAGAAGCCTGGGTAGATGGTTTAACAATGTCTTTATCTGCTACAAGATGAAGAGCTGATGAAGTGTCTTGAGACGGAGGGGATCGAGGTCAGGCTTTGGATAACTCATGTTTAGAGACCATGCACAGGACAGAATCACAGAGATGAAGCTGAAGCCAAAGAATCAAGCTGGTGTCGTGACAGACAAGCTGCTCCGGGCCTGACCCAGTGGTTCACAGAGGAGTGAGCCTCCTGCCTTTCATAACTGGAAATTCAACTTATGCCTACAGCGGAGTCTGAGGCCTTCTTCATATATTTTGTAGAAATCTACAGTACATAAATTATTTATTAATTAGAAAATTTCTGAACAATTTGTTCTACTATCAGCATATAAAATGATCTGGAAAAAGTTTTCTAGCCAAGGGCTAAACCCTTGAAACAGTCCTTAAAATGCAAAGGTGTGAAAGGCCTAGATCAGGTTACCTATAACCTTAAAGTGAGTTTGTTTTCTAACTCTGGTGAGTGTCTAGGGAGCTGGGCAGAACAACTGACCCAAGTCTTACCACAGACCTACCGGGTCAAGATCTCAAGGTGGGATTTGGGGATGGGTATCTATAACAAATTCCATGGGGTGTGCTAAAGTAAACATGGGCAGCCACATGATGAGCATGACAGGACCTCACAAGGACCCAACATCAGCTGTCTAGATAAGAAAGAATGCATAAGATCCCCAAATGCACAATTAAGAAGCAAGAGATGACCGTGCATGGAGAAAAGTCACCATTCCTGTGGAAGATCACAACCACAGAACTTGACTAAGAAGCATGGTAGGTCTAGAGCAATAGGTAGGTAGGAAAATGGTAGAAGCAGAGGAAGGACTGGGCTAGGGAGACTAATGGAGCTCCACATGTGGCTACTTTGGGACAGGGGTGCTACATGGCAGCAAACAAAATCATAGTAACTAAAGGGGCAAGATAAGCCTGAGCTCTGAGTTCTCAACTTCCCTGGCCGTTCCACAGCATTTGTGGTAACATTTCTACATGACCCCTTCCATTTTGGATTAGCCAAAATTGCTATTCTATACACAGTAGCCCATATTCTAGACTACTTGCTGGCAAAAGAGAATTTCATGATCACATTTGTCAGTAAATAGAAGGACTCATATCTTCTGTCCTTTAGAAGAGACTAAAGGAATATTGGAACAGTTCAGATAAGGAAAGGATGGGAATCCCTATGATTGGTTGTACCAGACATGATCTCGGCACAAAAGACCCCTTACCACCTGTGCTCCCTAAACAGCACTGTGCCAATGCCCAGCGACTCTGGAGTTTGTTCCCACTGTGTCTGACACTTCAAGTATTTATTTTGTGAACATCAAACATACAGGAAATTTTATGAGACAGGGTAGAGGAAAAGAGAAGATAGATCTTCCTACTTGCTAAGCTTTTCCAACAGTATTATTTCTTGTTTTTTGCTAAGAAAAAGAGCAGTACTGACTTTAACCAACTGGCTTGGGATTACTCTTAGTGCCAGAGGCCACTCCATGTGTCCTGCTCCCTGATGAGGCAGCTTGCCTCATTTGCAAAGCCTTCTGTGTTGGACGCTGGAATTCCTCCTGGATACATCATGTTAACATTTCTACATCCCTCTTCTGCTTTGGATTGGTTCAAATTATAAAAGGTCAATAAGGATCAAAGAGGTGACCATGGGTCATTGTAGGCTCCCCATGCCCGTATCCTGGAGTGGCCCTGAGCCCTCCCTAGGAGACCAGGTGTTTCCGTGTGACCAGGGGGTGTCTGAACAGTGAACCTCCCTGCTCCCCGGCTCTAAGCTCTCATGTTTCATCCCTTGGGTGCAGGTTCTACGAGCGCAGACGCAGTTCTGTGGTGCTGAACTTACCCGGACTCGAGGTGTTCCCTGGGGACCTTCTGGTGTCTGATGGAGCTGCAGATTACCTGTGCCACCCACTTCTGCTGCTGAATCCAGGTCCCGTTCATTCAGCCTATGTTCATGATATGCCTGCCATAGGAAAGATAATGTCATAAGCAAGGAAGATTCTCCAAATATTTAAAAACTAATGAAATATGTGCACTGACAAATTAGGATGGAAGTGTCACCAATGAGAACAGACCCAAGGCATGGGTGCCCAGAACCAACTCACTCCCAGTCTTGGTATTAGGCATTCCATTTGCAGAGGTGGATAAGGCATGGTTCTCTCCTCACAAAGTCCTCTTATCAAATTTATCCCAAGTTGAAGACCTAGGACAGATGGACCAGTGACAGTGACCATTTGGAGTCAGAGTGCCGTCACTGGGCTGATGAGCAGCTGACCAATGATAGCTATCAAGCCTATCTCCTCCCACTCCATTGGTCTTTTCCAACCAGAGTGGTACTGTGCAGAGGCAAAGGTGCCGGGGACAGGTGAGTGCCGATGGAGAGAGGCAGCTTTGGGAGGGAATCTTCCAATGTGAAAGGAAAGAACGGTTAGTTGCTCAGGTGCTTTCCTCATGGTTCTGAGGTAGGCAAAGCCTTTGAGAGCTAAAAGGCCTAGCGATTGTCCATGTTGGTAGTTGTAAGCTGGTTTTGTTCTTAGCAGGGTCTGTTTTGCAAAAGAATTCTAACTTGAAAGTTCAATGTACAAAACAGATCTCGGAGAAGTTGCTTTGAGCCTGGGTGAACCTTAACAACTCACATCCAGGGCATCCCAGAAGCACTGGACACCTGGCAAAAGAGTTTGAAAACCATCCCACTCATTCCTTATTCACACACTTGCAAAGTGAGGCCCGAAAGGAGGAGCAACCTAGTCATGGTCTGAGCTGGTTGGTGTCCAATGGACCCAGGCTCTCGACTTCTAGTCCCCAGCCTGCATCAGTCACCCACTATGGGCAGATGTAGCCTTCTGGATGTGGAACCCAGAAGCCACCAGGAATAAAAAAGAATGAGCATTGGATTTTCAGCTTCCCTTTCTCCGCAGATCTCTTCCACATCTATTGTCTTAATGTGGTACAACATATAGGGACAAGCATCTGTTGTCTCCAATGGTACAACAACTCAAATATACAAACCAAGAGGGGTTCAGGACACACTCCTACGAGGCAGAGGCGGTTCTGAGCCCAATGTATTCTTGACATAGGTTAGTGCACGTTTCACGATGATTCACAAACAGTCACCATTAACAAGCAGAGCAGAGGTTCCCAAAGGCTGTTCTTACACCAGCAACTTTGGCATATTCTGAAGCCCCATCCTTTACCTACTGAATTAGAAAATCTAGCGGTCTACTTTCCAATGAGCCCTGCAGGTAATCCGATACCAGCTGCAGTTGTAGGACCACCCTACTGAGGAACAAGGTCATGACTGCTGTGTGATGCTTCCAGGTCTTACTAGCTGCTTCTGTAAGTTGTGTGTCTGGGATCTCAGCAGCCACCAGCAGTACAGCACAAGCACTGTTCTCCACCATGGTCCTCCATGCCCTCTAGAATAGGGGTCTTATGCTCCAAGTTCATGGTCTACAGCAGGGTCTTTCAAGCCTTGATGCACGTAGGAGCCACCAGAAGATGTTGTTCAAGCAGAGTCTAATTCATGTGATCATGACAACTGCGAGCATAATCAATTGGGTTGATTAGGTCTCATCCAAAATTACAGCAGATAAAGTCCCTCAAGCGTATCTTTGGCAGTATGTTGTAATTACTTCTGTCTGACTGAAGCCTTAGGAAGTCATTCCTGGTGAACCAGGCAGAAAGAGAGACAAATACAACTTCCACTTTCTATATTGAGTGGTCAGAACACCCCATAAACGTAAGAGGCAATTTTCCAAGTTTTTCTGAGTAGCATAAACAACTTAAAAACCAAAAGATGAGAATTTAATCTCTTTACTACCTGGACATCAAAAGAATGTGTAACTGAGTAAATGACTCCTTTCTCATCTCAAAGCCACTCCTAAAAAAAATTATTTGGATGATGGCCAATAGCAACAAGCCCCAATATGAAAATTGGTGACATCATGCTGATGTTCTCTATTTCAGGAATCTTTGCTTAATAGCATCTGGGGATCACTGGGTTGATGCAAGCTCCAAGACTCAAGTTTGGTCAGGTTATTGAAGTCCCATGTAATGAGAAGGTGTAAAGGTGAAGGACCAGTCCTTTCAGCCCCAAAGCACTATGATCCTCTGACTTAATGACTCAACGTCTTTATTACGGTTTATAGATTTCCACCCAAATGATGGGGGAAAGGAGGCTAAAAACAAATACCATAGTAAAGAACTTCACAATGATGGGTATGGGTGGCACATTATTGTAATTCCAGCAGCTCAGGAGGCTGAGGCAGGAGGATCACAAGTTCAAGGCCAGCCTCAGCAACTAAGTGAGACCCTGCCTCAAAGTAAAAAATGAAAACAGACTGGGGACTCAATGGTTAAGCACCACTGGGTTCAATTCCCAGTACCAAAAAAAAAAAAAAAAGAAGAAGAATAAAAAAAAAGAACTGCGCCATGTCATCTTCATGTGGCAGAATAACAACATTTAAGTTGCGACACTACATCATTTCATTGCTCTGCAAAAATATTAACATTCATTCTGTGCATTTTCAAAAGAAGGGAAATGAAAGCAGGATGAATGTGTGGCTTATTTTCAAAAAGGTTTCACAAAGCGCTGCAAGGATCTGTCACTAGTTGCTCTGAGTAGCAACATATTTTCTTTTATTTTATCCCCCAGAATCCAAGAAACCAAGATGGCCTTTCTCCAAGAGAGGAGTGGTAAGTGTCACACATTGTCATTTCTGTTTTTAATTAAGCCTCCTGTAGCTCAGAAAGTAAGAAACAACTGAAGAGTCTCTTCATTCTGCATTCTCTCTGCATAAAAGCAGATGGCACGTGAAATGTAAATGCTACGTCCCGTCCACAGCGTTGGTTATAGAACATGCCAAATGGTGTCATTTCATGCAGCAAAACAGTGCTAATTGCCAGCCGTTAATGAGTTATGCAAAAAAAAAAAAAAAAAGTGAAGCAACTCTAACACAGTGGTCTTTACAGCACTAAATTATGCCCTGGTAGACTGAGGAAGCAGCTTCCTCCGTGCGGTAGAGCTTACAGGGTGTGCACCCCAGGTTGCAGGCAGCGCCACGTACACTGGGAACATGAAAAAATTCTTGAGATATATTACAGAAACAGATTCCACAAATGCACTTCTATTTCTGGGAATGTCAGTTGGATTCATCCTAGTGGCTTTTTAAATTCATTCTTGGTTCCGTCAATTATTGAAGAGTCATAAATCTCAATCAGCAGTCCCCAAGGCTTAACTGCCTAGGATAATTCCAGCCTTTCCTTCTGCAGGCTGTGGGTGGACGGGCGAGAGTTCATGGTCAAGACTGCACCCCACCCTGCTGTTTTCTGCAGGAAGGGGAAGGACCAATGTTGGTCCCGAAGCAGTACCAGTTTTTTGTTTGTTTTTTTTTTTAAAAGAAAGAGGAGACAGTGAGAGAGAGAGCCAGAGAATCAATTTTTATTCAGTTTTTCACATGGCTTTCGTTGCTCTGAGATTTCGTTGTGGACGCGGTGCTGGGGTTCGAACTCGAATACTTGCACATGACAGGCAAGTGCAGTAACCGCTGAGCCACCGCTGCAGCCCCTCAGTACCAGTTTTGAGACCTGTGTATTGCAATCAGCCACAGCCTTGGGGCCTTGTGGGAAGAAGTCTCTGTGCCTTGTTCTGATAAACATCTGCCTCTGTGGCCTCTCCAATGTGTCCGTCACCAGTTGCTGACATCTATGATGGTTCTAATATGGACTCATAGTATCTTTTCATTTTTTTTGTAAGTGTCATAAAATGAATTTAATGTCCTAGAACTAGATTTTTTTTCTTTTTTTTTTTCTTTCTGTACTACTTGAATATGGACTAACAGTTAAGGGGGAATCATTATCAACAATCAAGAGCAAATGTATATTCACATAGGAAGCCAAGGCTGACGCCATTCCATGGTTCCCCCACTTGGGTTCCCCAGACACATAGTATCTTGACATGTCTTTTAGCTAAATTAGAATCCCCCAGAGGTTCCAGTCCCAGCTGCTTTACTTCCTACCCCCTGACCTTGGCCAGCCTTTTCACCTTCGTCAGCTTCAGGTCTTTTCCCCTAAAAGGTAAAAAAAAGTCGTAACACCCGCATCACAGGGTGGTTGTGATGAGTGAATCAAAATACAATTGGAGCTTCCCCCAGAGCTGGGTGCTCACAAGCAATCAAGACGGGTCATATTAATAACAGGAGTATTTTTAATCAGGGTTTGGAAAACTTCTTGTTCTCATAGCCAGATATAGGATGGGCTTTCACAGTATTGTTTTCCAAAAATAAAATGTTCTTGTGGAGCTTGGTCTGAATGTCACCAGCTGCAAACCATAAATTGTCAATAACGTGGCAAAACCATTTTCACTGAGGCTGAAGCTCCTCAGTCATTCAGGTTGTGCTTTGACTGTTTCCTGGCAGCTTGGAGTCAGGGCAGCCTCTCCTAAGTTCCTTCCTCTTGTGAACGGAGGCAGGGCTGAGGTCTCAAAAGGAGGCTCAATCCCCTTGGCCCTCCCAAGAGCGCCTCTAGAGTGGGAAAGCTGTAGGGAGACGTATGCCTTCAGAAGGGAAGGGCTTAGCTGAGGGCAGATGTCCTAAAGCTGTAGAGGTCGGTCTGTCCTCTCCATAAATAAGCCACATGTTCCAGTATGTGTGTTGGGCGGCTGAGTGTGCCCCATACCAGGCTGAGGTCAGACCTGATGTGTAAACTGGGAGATGCTAAGAGGCTTGCACTTTTAGGGGTAAGGGACAGCAATGGAGAGACACCAAGAAAGAAGGCTGAAGTACCTTATGTCAAATGGCAAAGCATTTGCGTAAACTAAGTACGTCTCGTCTTCCTGTGTTCTTCAAATCATCTCCATTACTTATAATACCTTCATGCTACAGAAACCTATGCAAATATTTGCTATACTGTATTACTCAAGGAAAAATGATAAGAAAAAATCTGCACACATTCCATAGAAACACAATTTTTTCTTCGAGTAGTTTTGGTCTGTGGTTGGCTGAATCCATGAATGCAGAACCCGCAGATACAAAGAGCTGACGGCAGCAAAATGACAGAATGCTTTTGGCAAACGTTCTCAGCAATGAAGAAAAGTCCACTGCTCTAAACCCTGTTTTCACAAGGACACAACATCTGCTTCCCTTAAAACTTCCTTCCTTCATCCTCGGAGCCTCATTTGTCAAGCAATTCATACCCTAATAAATGATAATCCACATCAACACCACATCCTACTAGTCCAGATTTTCCTTTTCTTGCCTGCCTGCCCTCCCTCCTTCCTTTCTTCCTATCGATAACAATGCTAGTAATAAAGCTGATGCGGTGCTACCACAGTACCAGGCTGCTAGGCACTGTCTCTCCTTGCACTTGCCCTTGCCCGTGCCTGTCATAGTGTACACACGTGAACTCAGATTCTCACAACAATCCAACAAGGCATGTGACATGATTGCCTTCTTTTCACAAATGCAGAAACAGGTTCAGAGATGTTGAATTATTTGCCTGAGGTCACACAGCTTATAAGCAAAACAGGGATTTCTCTCTGGCAGTCGCAGACACTCTGTCAGCCTTTTCTATCCCTGACCCTGTGTCACTCCTCCAACCCTGGGGGTGGGGAAGCGGGATCTCCATAACCAGATCTGAACATTCCTTCCTCCTTTCTGTTATCAGAACTCTTAAAGATCTTACCTGTCCTTGCTGATTCAATGTCACTCTGTCAAATATTGTAAAATATATATATTCAGTGTTAATCTTCAATTTCACTCTAGTTCCATGTCACCAGTGCCTACTGCAAGTTCCCATTCTGCTTACCTTTCAGTTACTAAATTTGACAGCTCAGAATCTACCTTGGTGTCTCACCTTTCCTCAACCTCCACACCCTCTCAAATAGCCTCCAAATGCTTCCCATTGCATCTCCCAGCCGAGGCCACCACACTAGAAGCAACAGAGATGGGTTCTGTGACTCTAATGAGTTAATGTGACCACCAGAACCTTCTCGTCCCTGCCCCCTTCTGGAATATCCACCAGCTTTCACCAGGAAGTTTGGTCCAACCCATGGAAAGCCACAGTGAGTGCCCTTCAGCGCACCAAGCTGGCGCCCGCTTTCCCACAACTCCAACTCCATCCTCTCAGCTTCTTTCTTTTCCAACTGGCTGCTGACTTTTTTATTGCCACAACACACAGTCACTATGGTTTCAGACATCAACAAAAGGCATGTGTCCCAATGTCTGTAGGAGGTCTCCAACCGGCTCCAAGATTCCTCTGCAACTGTGGAGGCTGAAGAATCTACAATAGGCTTCCTCTCTGTGTGCACCAGTCCCACCTGAGAAACCAGCCACAGCACGCGCTGAACCCAGACTGGGTCCACGGGGCCCCCGACCTGCAGGAGCAGAGGGCCTGCACCTGCTGGTGTTTTTAATGCTGATTCCTTTGCACCAAATTGTTCAGATCTGTGCCAGAATGTTGCACCCAGAGGCAACAGAGTTGAGAAATTATTTGTGATAAACATTCCACTGAAATGCAGCCAAGTTGACTTCAGAAAGCTTACACACTGTTATTTGATAGCTTTTTCCTAGTTTGAATGATAGCACAAACCCCCTGCGTGGGCAGTTCGTGAAGTTCCAACAGATTATGGAATGAATCAGAGAAACGTTCTTAATATAGTACCTTTAACGGTCAGGCTATGGAAGGATGTGTAACTACAACACCATTTAATTTAATTATGACTATGATCAGAAAAAAATGATTATCTGATGGGAGGGATTATGAGTAGCTTTATTTTTTTTTTTAAGAGAGAGGGTCAGTGAAAGAGAAAGAGAAAGACAATCAATTTTATTTAGTTTTTCGTGTGGCTTTTGTTGCTTAAACACTTCATTGCGTACGTGGTGCTGGGGTTCGAACCTGTGTCCTCGTGCATGCCAGGCAAGCAATGTAACTGCTGAGCCACCGCTCCAGCCCCAAGTAGCTTTAATTTTTGTAGTGTTTTTGTTTCTCAAATTTTCTGCAATAATCGTATATTACCTTTGTAATTGGATTTTTAAAACAAATATTCAGACTGTAATAGTTTCCATTTTAAGGAAACTTGAGTTTCTTGCATATACTGGTATTTTTTTAGCAGAGAATTATTGTGTTGCCCAAGTCTCTTTAACACCTTGAGGTTTATTTAGTCATTTGTTCACTGAGGGGTTGAACTGATAGATCAAAGGCACTTTCTCATGAGAACATCCTATGGTCCAGAGTCCAAAAGGGTTAAATCCGTGAAGGACGTGGATCCCTCCACAGGTGGGCACAAGACTTGTGTCCCTTTGTTTGCTCTATAGCCATTCAGTGCTTTTTATTCATTAGTAAGATGAGAGGTTTGACATTCTCACAAACCTCCATCACCAGCTCCTACACTCTGTGGTCCTGAGAGTCAGACTTGGGCTCAGAAATGGTGTTGGAGGAGCTCGTGGGTAAAGGCGTCAGGGACCCTTAATGTTTTGGTCTGTTCTCATGAATGTCAGAGAATCCATTGAAGATGCTGAAGCTACCAAAATTACTTCATTCAGAATTCATATCTAAAAATCCTGTTTCTTTTTTTTTTTTTTTAAGAGAGAGGAACAATGAGAGAGAGAGAGAATCAATTTCATTGAGTTTTTCACATGGCTTTCATTGCTCTACACAGCTGTGTACATGGTGCTGGGGTTTGAACCTGCATCCTTGCACATGCCAGGCAAGCACAGTAACCACTGTGCTACAGCTCCAGCCCTGAAAACTCCTGTTTCTAACACTCTTTAAGCAGGGCAAAGACAAGCACAAGTACATATCGGAGCTGGAGAACTGCCTGTCCTCTGTGAAGATTACAGACTTCAGGGGCTACGAGTTCTGCGGCTTTAAGGTAGGGCACTCGTCTTTACAGCATGAATCAGCTTTTCCTTTTCCTGTTCTTTTCTTGGTAATTATTTCAAGCTGTCAGAGTACAGGGGAGGAGCCCAGGGCTAGGTAGGACACTGAGACCTGGGGAAAATCACTTTATCTGAAATAAGATAATGGAAATGAGAGCCCCTTTGTAGGTCACAAAGCATGCTAATACAGCCAAGCACCAGCAATGACTTCTGGTCAATAGTAGGCCACATCCCCTGGTGTTCTCCCCAGATAGGGCCTAGTGACGTCAACGCCACCTCAGTCTGTGCATGCTTTATGATGTCCACACAGCTATGGAATCGGCCAATGTACACTTTTCAGAACATTTCCCGTCCTTGAGGGACAAATGTCCGTAGCTCTGACAACAATTCACCTCTCTCGGCCTCAGCGCCTCCTTTGCAAAGTAAGTCGTTTTGTTCGAGACAATTTCAAAAGTTCTCTTCAAGTTGAGTTCTAAAACTCTTCCCTTTTGATTCTTCAGTAGTTAATTTCAATGAGCTTGGAGAGGGTGACCTGGACTCAGACTTCTCAGATCTAGGTTTGGAATTCTTGGAAGCTTAAGACAGGACTCATGAAACTCTCAGGCATCATTCCAAGCAACAGCAGTGTGAATTTCTTGTCATTTTAAACTTCCATGCTTTGCATAGGAAAACTGAGGCCTGATAGCTTGAGGAGCCACTGCCAACAGGGACACTGAGGCCTGAAGGAACACAAATAGCCGTCAGGTCAAGCCGCTGGGGTGGAAATGTTTTGTTTTCTCTTTTCTCCCCATGTACAGGATAAGACCTGGAATGAAGTCCTGGAAACTCATCAAAAACTCCCCACTGATCAATCGGACTGGAGAAAGCAGCACGAGGCCGTGTGGGAACTTTTCACGAGTGAATGCACTTATTTCTTGGACCATTTACTGGTGCTTAAGATGGTAATGCGGGTTTAATTTCTATAGGACATGGAAAATATTAATATGGTACTTCGGGGATTTTTCTCTTCCATGGTATAAAAGAAAGATGAGATATTTCCCCCCTTTCAGAGCATCTTGAAGAAAATTTTATTCATCATTCATTTTTGTTTAGCTACTACTTCGTCGTCTCTCCATTCTTTTCTTAAGCACGTCTTCTCAGGATTGAATGAGACCTTCTGATCCTAATAAACTACCCGCTCTTCCTACCTGCTGTCCAAATCTTTTCAGCCTCCTTCTCACCTGTGTTAATGTGTCCTTGAGGCAGGGAGCTATGGCCACCCTCAGGGCAACCCTTCCCATCTTTGGTGACTTCTCCTGCAGCTCTTGCTCTTTTACAGACATTGCCAAGTGAATGTTTTGATCAGCTGCAGGGTGCAATGACAGAATCCCAGGCTGTCATCAACATACAATACGGCACAGTCAGAATACACAGTATTTTCATGACGTCCTCTGTGCCGATGGGGCTGTGGGTCTTCTACAGTGCCGCAGCCCTCATCTGGGGAGGCTGTGAGTAGAGAATTCCTTATGGGAGAACCATAGAGCAAAGAGCAGCTTTCCTCTAACACCAAAGGACAGGATAGACCATGCGACTCCCAATGCTGCCTCTGCCTATAGCAATTCTGAATCCGGGGTGCTCACAAGCTAAAAAGCACTATCTTGGGAGGCCTGAGTTCAAACTAGGAACCTGCCTCTCCATATGCTAAATCAGGGACTGGCAAACATCTTCGGTAAAGGTCCACATATTAGTCTATTTTGTGTTCTGGACCTCAATACCACTGGATGATCTGTAAACAAAAGAAATTAGCCAGATGCAGAGGTGCATGCTTATAATCCCAGCAGCTCTAGACGCTGAGGCAGGAGGATCACAGGTTCAAAGCCAGCCTCAGCAACTGAGCAAGGCACTCAGCAACTTAGTGAGACCCTGTCTCAAAAAAGCCAAAAGGACTGAGGATGTGGATCGGTGATTAAGTGTCCACCGGGTTCAATCCCTGGTACAAGAAAAAGAAAAAAAAAAAAAGAAAGAAAAGAATTTATTTGGCTGATGCTTCTGGAGGCTGAGGTATGAGGTGGAGGGGATACATCTGGTACGGGCCTTCCTGCTGCATCATAAAATGACGGCAGGCATCATATGGCAAGAGCTTTCGTAAGGAGAGAAAGTGAGGACCAAGTTCACTTTCATACAAGGCCACTTTTTAGATGATGAACCTATTCCCGCGTTAACAGCATCAATCCATTCACGACAGCAGAGCCCTCATGGTCTCATTACCTCTCCTTAGGTCCCACCTCCAAACACTGCTGCACAGGGGATTAAGTTCCCAGCACATGAATTTGGAGACATGGTCAAATCACAGCAATCCAGACAGTAGGTATTTCAGACTTTGCAGACCATATGGTCTTTGTTGCAACTCTTCAATTCTGCTACCACTGCACAAAAACAGCCACCGATGATATGTAAAGGAATGTTCAAGACCATGTCACACAACCACATACTTCACAGAAACATGTGGCAGCATAATTCACAGCCTACAGGCTGTAGTTGAATGATCCCTGAACTGAGCTATAAAGAAGGCACTGACAATACCATCCCCGGCTTTCCACTGGATCATTGTGGTGATCAAAGCAGTTTCCTCTGAAATCTATTAAGTGCTATGCAAGTATCAGTTATTTTTATATCAGTAAGATTTATTGTCAGTCCTGGCACGAAGAACTTTACTTAGCAAAATCTAAGCCACAAAGACACAGTACAGAGAATTGAGACTTATAGTCCACATTGGTTAGGATGCTTCTAGGGGCAGGTAACCAAAAACTAGCTAAAATAATACAGGAGTGTATTGGCCATTGACTGTAAAATCCAGAGGTTGGAGCGAATTCAAGGCTGGACTGATGAAAGGGCTCAAAACCAGGGGCAAAATTTCTTTCCGTCTTTCATCCCTGCCTTGGATGACGATAGCCTCATCCTACAACTGGGTTCTCTTTGTCACAAAGTGGCTACTGTCCTTGAGCTCTTGAAGAGAGAGAGAGAGAGAGAGAGACCCACACACTGCAGTAAAGTATCAGCACAGAGAAGAGATGGGAAATGGAGTTTAGCAATCTCAAATCCCATCTTTTCACATCTAAAATTCCTTGTCCCTTTGAAAGCTTCCCATCTCATATACCCATAGGATTCCCATGTCCATACATTGCTCTCTGTTTGGTTTATAGGATGAGGAGCAGTTTATCTCTTAGGATCATGGTTCTTTCTTCCCTTGCTATTTCCCCTGATGTGTGAAAGCATCAAATCAAGTAATAATAACCAAGCCTCCCTTAATGTTTTCATTAATATTTAACACCTTTATCCAAGTCAAAACATTCTACCACTTACCAGCTATTAACTCACTAATTCCCCATTTTTAATTCCCTGAGAGCGATGGCCATGGGGGTTTTGGCAGAGGAAGGAGTAAACAAGAACACAGCGTGAGCACTGCTTTGCCCTCGAGCTGATGCTGCTGGCAAGGGGAGGGTGTCTGGGAGTCCTTGGCGCTGTGAAGCAGCAAGCCTGTTTGGCCAGCTCGTGTTTGACAGGCGTGTTGTCAGGACTCACATAAGCAGCAATGCCACACTAAAGAGCACGCCTCAGCGTGTCCTGTGAAGCTTAAATGTCATGATGTACAATGAGGAAAATTCTTAAGCCTTGGGAATACTGATTTTTGCATTGTTTCGTAAGGTTATACCCATGAGGTTTATGTTTAAAGTTCTGGCAAAGGGCAGGCTTCAAAATTTGCAAACAAAAAGTAACATACATTTATGTTTTTTAAGATCTTTATGAATACATTAAAATATCTGCAAATTCATGACTATCTCCTGGATGTGGATTTATGGAGACTTTTTGCAAACCTGGAGGAGTTAACTCAGGTAAGCCAAAGTAGGAAGATGCCAGCACCCACATGTTAAAATTCACCAGAAGATCTTGAAATTTTACGTAGGTCTCATATTCCACAATGGAAATTGAAATATGATTTATTCCATCTTCTATCCCTGTATAATCTGATGATCAGGAGTTCAGTTTTATAAGAATGGCTAAGACATTCGACCCTTGACTCTCTGGGTGTGTGTCACGTCCCTCATTTGTGGAGGCTAGAGCAAAACCCAGTCCTGGGTGAAAGGTTGCCAAACTCACGCATCAGACCCAGCAAAGGTGTAGCAACACATAATCTAGGGCAACCATAGATATCTGGGGAGGATAGTTTTTGAGTAGAGGGAGGAAGGAGAGGGTAGGATCTAGGGAGACATCAATGCAGCATACTCTTTACCCCCCTGAGAATCCAAATCATACTTATACAATCATTTAATTCTGCAAAATTCACTACCTAAGCATTTCTATCGCTCATAGGAGCGAAATATTCAAGAATCAAGAGACTGGGGTATGGGCGATGTAGGGGTAATCCTGGTTTAAGAACAAATCCATATCATATTGTAACTTTATATGCATTTTTTATTGTACAAATAACTCAACTCCATAATAAAAAATTTTTAAAAAGAAGGATGGCTAAACATCCACCAACATCTTTCCAATAGATTGTAGATATTAGTTAACCCTCATTTTTCATTTTTCCATGACTATTTAAGAAAGTTGAAATATTTCTAAGATCTCCATTTTTAAAAATATTTATTTTCAAATGAATGTCCTTTTCTCTTACATATGATAAGTAAACAATGTCTTTCCAAAAGCAGGGTGCAGAGATACCAAGAAAAAATTTATTTTTAAAAACTTATAAAATCATGGACTATGATTCCTCAGACAAGGGTCTCATATCCAGAATCTATAAAATACTCAAAAATGTCAGCTACAAAATCACCCACAGCCCAATTGATAAATGGGCGAAAGAGCTAAACAGAGACTTCTCACCAGAGGACATTGATCAAGCCAATGAATACATGAGAAAGTGCTCTAAATCATTAGTAATCAGAGAAATGCAAATGAAAACCACATTAAGATATCACCTTACACCAGTCAGGATGG
>PVKS010032536.1:0-22462 GCA_004027875.1 Aplodontia rufa | reverse complement strand
GAATTCAAACCCCAGCACCATTCACTCAATGAAGTCTCGGAGCAACAAAAGCCACATGAAAAACTGAATAAAATTGATTCTCTCTCTCTCTCTCTCTTTCTCTCACTGTCCCTCTCTCTTTTTTTTTTAAAAATTTAGAATAGTTTTGGATTTACAGAGAAATTATAAAGATAGTGGGATTCCTCCAGTACCCTACAACCATTTTTCAACTATTCACATCTTATATTGGCATAGTACATTGTTATAATCAATTAACTAAAATTGATATGTTATCAATGGCTTGTTCATACTTCCTCAAATTTCTTTACATTTTCCCCAGTGGCCTATTTCTATTCTAGGATGCTATCCAGAATACCACAGTAAATTTAATTGGTTTTTCTAGTTAGCCAGTTTGAGGCTGTGACCCTTATTTGGGTTTTCCTCAATTTTTTTTTTTTTTGCAGGAGAATGACATCTATGTATTGAGGAGATTAGTCTGGCATTTTGTAGAATGTCTCGCAGTTGGGATATATTTGATGGTTTCATGATTAAATTGAAGTAATATATTTGGGGAAGGAAATCACAGAGGTAAAATTCTGTTTTCATCACAGTTTATCAAGGGTAAATGCAAACTGACAATCACTATCAATGTTGACTGAGATATTGCCTGGTGGATTTCTCTACCTCGATGTTATTATTTTTATCTATTATCATAATTTTCATGCAGTTTGAAAGGAAATCACAGTACACAGCTTATACGTAAAAGAATAGAGTTATGCTATACTTACCTGAAGACAAATCACCTACATAAATAATTCAGAATTCTACATAAGAAATTTGTCTCATCTTCGATTTGTTTATCTAATAATTTATTTATGTCAGTGTAGACATGTGGCTATTTATTTTATGCCTTGGGTTATATGATACTTTTTATTCTCAGAAAAATAAAAATAGACTGTAAACTGAGTAAATATGAAAATATTTTTAATTTGGAATCAAATGAAAATGCATGAATAAACACATTAAGAATCTTTAATTGATTTTTTCAAGTACATTAAACTTAAATATAATTATCTTTATAAAATTTTTTTCAGTAAAGTAACCACACTGAAGGAGATAAATGAACTAACAAAATAACTTTTAAAATATACTTTTGAAATAAATATTAAGTACATTTTGGATATTGTACTTTGATATATAGCCTCATTCTAAAGATAAAATAACTACAAAGTAATTCTGAACTGCTTAGTATTTTTGTATTCTTTGAATGAATAGATTATTTTTATTTTTTTAAAAGAGAGAGAGAGAAAGAAAGAGGAAACCAATTTTATTTATTTTTTCATCCAGTCTTTGTTTCTCTGATACTTAGTTGTGTATGTGGTGCTGAGGTTTGAACCCAGGTCCTTGTGCATGCCAGGCAAACGCTTCAACCGCTGAGCTATGTCTCAAGCCCCAGTATGTTTTTATTTCATAGTAATATGATTGCAGCAATTCTGAAACTACTTTCTATGTGGTGCAGGATTAAGTAAATGAGCAAAGATGCTTGTGATGTATGAAACCAGTGCTTTCATGTGAACATGAAATACAGGAAGATAGTTGGTCATGGTGGTACACACGTGTAGTCCCATAGGCACAGGAGGCTGAGGCAGAAGGATTCAAAGTCAGCCTCAGCAACTTAGTGAGGCACTAAGCAATTTAGCAAGACTCTGTCTCAAAATAAACAATAAAAAGGGCTGGGGATGTGGCTCAGTAGTTAAACAACCCTGGATTCAATCTCTCGTACCAAACCAAACCAAACCAAACCAAACAACAAACATAAAGAAATACAGGAAGACTTAGGAATAGCCCTGTAGTGTTGGATGCTGGATGAGAATTTTCCAAAACTTTTTCCTAAAAGGAACGGTGGAAGATGAGTGTGGGGCACTTGGTGGTATTACAAAAAAAAAGGACATGCTCAAAGAAAAAAGAATAATAGGGCATGGCAAAAGTACAATGGGGCTACCCTGAAAGGACTCCCAGAACCCAAATTTGAGATTGTAATACTAAAGTAAATAATATCAATAGGTTATATTCCATTGACTAAAAGAAGAATCCATGAGCTCATACTAATAAACAATAGGTGAATGAATAAATGGGAGAGAAAGGAAAACTACATTGCTTTCCAAAAGAATAGGAGGTTTTTACCAAATTAATAACTTCTGGCAGTTTTATATGGGAATACCTGTTTTGCTATATAGTCATCAGCACTGAATAATAGAATTTAGTTTTTTACTTATATTTCATTAAATAATTGTTATTATAGATTAATATTTTTCCATATCTCTGTGTATGGGGGAGAGAGAGTGAGAGTGAGAGGGAGAACTGTAGCTAGAAATGGAGACAGAAATAAAGAGATAATTATAGGAGAGATATGGAAAGGAGGGAGGGAGGGGAAGAGAAAGTACGTGAGAGTGAAAGAGAGAGAGAATAATATATATGATTTACATGTTGGTTTTTCTTCCTTTTAAGATTCCTGAGCAAGAGATCATTATTCTGATGAATTTTCATTACATTGTCCTGATAGTGACACATTTCTCTAGATTACAACAAATAGGCTTGCCTCCGTTGATGTAACTTATGTATTCTATTTACAGAGTTTCTTTCAAAAGTATAGTAGTCTATTATTTTAACTTTTTCTTTAATCCCTCTAATAGAATCTATTTCTGTACACTGCAGACTATCTGACCTTTTTTCAGTTTTTACTGCCCTCTGGTGTTTGAAAGAGGTGGTTGTACATTTTGCTTCTAGTTTATTTCCTGATTATTAGGACTCTTTGACAAAGATTAACGCCATCTATACTAATTGGACTCATATTTGAATACTTTCACATTTATTTCAGGAATTAAAATGATCAACAGTCATTTGGGAGGAATTCCAGCATTAAAAACATATCAAGATTTCCATTTGGCAAATGAAGAATTCAAATTGCCTGGGAAACGTAGTTGCCAGAGTGACTCTCCTTTACAAGGCCAGAAAATGAAATATTCACACTTAGTCTGTGAAGTCCACTTCTCGATGGGGTATAAAATATTGTGAAAATAAAAGCAGCAGAAGGAAAACAGAACTAACAAGGAGGAGAAAAGAGCGAGGGAAAGAAGAAATTTCTCCTTGTAGTAGCATTCAATATTCTTCCTAGGGGATTCTCCTATTCTGGAGGATTTTGCTTTTTTCCATCTAAAATAAAGAGTCTACAGTAGCCATCTCTGCTTCTGTGGATTAGTCCACTTGTTTAACATGGGCTTCAGTACACTGAGATTTACCTAGTTTAGTAGTTTTCTTTTTGAGAGAGAAAAGCAGAAGTTCATACTTATCCAAATAAAACACTCAATGGGTAGTTCAAAAAAGTTGGAGTATTTCGTGAAGAACACAGGTCATAAATCAACATGTCACTTTTATTAATTAAATTAAATTGAACTGAGGTCATTCATATGGCCTCAGTTATTAATTAAAGTGTAGTTAAAATGGCTAAAACAAAGAACGCAAGGCGCAGGGGAGGAATGGGATGTATAGGGAGAGGACATGTGTACAAAGATGGAAATGTTGCTATACAAAAGGAAGAAAACACACAGATTTAATAAGACACACTTTATTTGTAAATCATCTTTTCCTGCTGTTGTATGAAAACTTAGCTCCAAATCTGGAAAAAAAAAACAGATAAAAGCAATGAGGCAGTAGATCCTCTAACATTTTGCTGCTGATTCTCCTGTTTTTTATGCAATCTATACTACTTCCAGTGATGCTGACCTTAGGTGAGCAGCTTTATGTTTGTTAGTTTATTTCTAGTACCATCTACCTGTAGCGTAATAACTACCATAGTTTCTTTTTAGTTCAGCTTTTCAATGTATTCGGTGCATGAGTAATAAGAAATTTGGCCTATCTAAAGGAAGGTCTGGCCTTTGACCAGGTGGTTGGGAAATAACCTCTAAACCTTGGTGATCAGATGGCTTTTTATTAATTTTGGGCCTTTGGACCTTGTCTGAGAGTTTATGCTACTGAGGTGGCCATGGTAGGCACCTCTGGACATATGAATGACCTCAGTTCAACCTCCAAGGAGTGGGTAGGTATTGGAGATTGAGTTTAACATGAGCATGATTCCATCAATTGTGTCTAAGTAATGAACCCCAGTAAAAATTCTGGACCTCATATCTTGATTGAGATTCCCTGGTTGGCAATACTCATGCACACTGTCATATACTGGTGATGCTGTCTGTCCCTTACTCCTTGGGGACAGGGTGGCCAGAAGCTCAGTTTGGATACCTTTTGGACTCTGCCCAGTGCCTTTTCCTTTGGTTCTAATTTGAAACCGTGTCCTGCAACACACATGACTTTGAGTATAATGGTTTTCAGTGAGCTTTGTGAGTCTGTGTAGGGAATTATGGAGCTCAAAGATGGTTCGGAAGTCTCCAGAATGTTCAGTTGGTGTCAGGAATCTTGGCCAGATTTATTAGCCTAAAGCACTGTGTCCTTAATGCTGCAATTTGGCAAACCCCAGGTGATACAGAAGCAAATCTAAACTTTTAATGTTTCTCTTGATTATTTGGATGATTGTGTATTCCAAAAGTCAAATCTCTTTTGCATCTGAAGTGAAGGTTTATCTCCCAGTTCAAAGGCCTTACTATCCTTAGGAGGTTAAATATTGAGATTGGAAGAAAAATTTTCAAACAACACCATCACTGATATCTCAGTATTTCTGATTCTCAAAATCTTCAAGCTGTGCATAAGTCAGTGTCCAATCAGAAGCTGAAAACTATGTAGTGATTTGAATAGGGAAAATTGAATGCAAAGAATTATTGAATATCAGAAGAGATTTAAGCAATGAAGTTTTGATGAATAAGGAGCAAAAAGAATTCTAAGGAATACAAAAGTAGCACATAAAAGGCAAACCTGTGCAGCTGGGAATGTAGGTCAGTAATAGAGCACTCGCCTAGTGTGTATAAGGTCCTGAGTTCAATTTCCAGTACTGCAAAATGGCAGGGGGAAGGCAAGTTGTGCTTCTTTATAGAGACAGAGCACCCAGGAGACATATTACTTCAACCTCAGGCTGAGCTCCAGACCTTGGTGAAGGAGGCTCTACTGTGGTCTGCTGGGTGGCAGAAAGATTACGGTGATGCCTCATACTTTGAAATAGATGGCTTTATGCCTATTTTTGCCGAATGCGTGAAACATTATGAAGGTTGAGCTGAGAAGATATAAATGGTCACCAGCACAAGCTGAAAGACATGGGTGATTTTGCCAACCTGTAAGTCAAAGGACTTTTCTAAAGTTACATAATGGAGAGGTGGGGCCAGGACTAGATCTCATCTTTCGATGTCCAGTCTAGGATAATACCATTTTTACCAGGTGCACAAGCATCTGCAAGCTGATTTCATGTCTGAATTCAAGTGATAATCTTCTGGAGTTACTTTCTCTCACTAAAGTGATAATAATGAGTTAGAAAAACTACAGTTTGGGAGACAGACATTATGTGCTCTACAAAATAATGAAGAAGGAAATATGCTCATGTTACAAATGAAGAAAGTAAGACACAAATAGGTTGTGTGGTTTACTTACTGTCAGACACTAAATAGCAGAGCAGTTTTTCTGATTCCAAAAGCTGACTCTTAGTCCTTACATAAATTGAATCAAATACTTATTGTTTACAGCTAAGGAATTCTTGTCTAGGTAAGAATGGGAGTATTCCCACCATTAAGGGAAAAGGGACAGCTATCAAGTATGAGAGATGCCAGCATGCGTTGGGTGCTTGTTTGTGCATGTGAGGGGTACGATGTGTGGAGATGGTTGAGGGTAAGTGGAAGTTAGGGCAGCACTGTTTCCCGGCAGCTGAATAGAAGGTGAAATGAGGCCAGAGGCAGGGACTGGGGAAGGTCCACAGGAAAGAGGAGGCTGGTATAAATCCTTAATGTCTTTCATTGCTTGCATAACTTATACAACACAAATTTGACTGCATGGTAAAGTTTCAGCTCTCATTTTTGCCTGCTTCTTCAGATTTGAACTATAAAACATTTTTTAAAATTTTGATACTGGGTAGTTACAACATTTAAATAAGGACAGAGTGTAGATTTTGAGTAATTCCTCCCGATTTATAATGTTACCATAAATCTCATTTTCAGCACAGAAGCATCTGGAAACCTTGTCAAGTTCTTTGGTCTACAGTAGTATAGGTACATTTGTCCTGTAATATCCTCTTAAAGATAGTTTTATTTGAGTCCTCTGATAGAAAATAATTTCCAGCTAGATGAATGAAGTGTCACTTGCAGTTGGGAAAGGAATACCTTAATGTTTGTAAATGGGCTATATTTAAAACAGCCTACCCTGTAAAGGCAGATCTCTGGTTTGTTACTGGTAGTTGGACTCAAATGGGTTGCTTCTGAATCTCTGAAGTCATCAGTCCATTTAGGGAATGTAACAGATTTTCTCATGAATTTACCAATAAATGCACAAATTTGTTAAGCAGATTTATAGTAGAAAGTGATGGGAAAATGAAAAGGCCCTATAGAAGGCTTTATAAAATAACATCTGGGAAATATCTTGGATACATTCTTATCTGGTTCTTTAATTTCATGTTAGTGCATCATGAAGCTGAGTTTCTTCTTTGATAGCTTTCACTTCAGAAGGCCTTGTAATCATGCATATATCTTATCATAGAAGGTAACATGTGGACACTAAGTACAAGTTGTAATTACAAAATGCTCCAAATCAAAGTTGCAAACTTATTGCCAAAGGGACCCAAAACTTATCTTGTCTAAATCAATGTCTAAGTCATCAAAGAAAGCATTGTTAAGAGAAAGGGCTTTCTAAACCAAAATCATAAACAACATTCCTTGTTCTGATTGTGGCTCTGACATCTGTTAGGTATAAGACTTTGGGAAGTATGATCAGTGAGCATCATTTATCTCATTTGTAAAACTGTAATAATAAATTATAGAGGACTGTTCTGAGGATTAAATGAATTAAAAGATAGAAAAATAGTTTCAAACTATGAAATACTTTCTGTTCATGTAAGTAAAATTGAGTATACTATATGTTAATATGTAAAGGCAACATTATTACTTATATTATTTAAAAGAAAAACTCCTAAGTCTATGTTCCCACTGAGGCATTTCCTTTCACTTGGCTTTTAGAATTGGCATCAAAGAAAACAGGTAGCACTTAAGGCAAATCCACCAAGTATATAAGTCCCTGGAAGTCCACATTGTGGGCATGAGCGGTCACTGCTTCTTGTTAAGAAATGTACCTGAGCTTTCATCTGTTGTAGGGACTAAAATATTTGGGGGCTAAAAAACAGGCTACTGTTGATTTTAAAATAATTTTAGCAATTATCTTGTTAATCTTAGCACCTCTCTGAAGGAGGATAGGAGACTAACTCCAGTAGGTGTTTTGCTCTAAGCTGTGAAACTACCTCTTGTCTTGAAGATGGGAGGAAGTTTACCTTTTCTTTGAGTAAGGTCAATTAGCCAACCACAGGTGGCCTTTTCTCCCTGATCCCAGCCCTGAACAAACACTGGCTTTTATCTTAATGAAATCTAATAAACTAGACTTAGTCTGTACCTTCCCTACTGCTGACCACAGTTTTGGCGTAAAATTTACTTCTATCTGTTCATCTTTTCCAGTGCAATTTTTTCTTCAGCAGCTCTGTCTTGCTGTTTTTAATATTATAACTCATTGGAATGAGCTAAAAGACCCCAGTTGGACCCTCTGTATGCTGTCCTTATTTCTTCCTCACAATATTTAATTGCACAGTCAGGATTTTATTTCTAGGAACTTCTTCTTGAGTTTATTATGTTTCTTTTGGAGTTTCCTGCCATGACAATACAGTTATAGCTGAATGTTGAAGATATATTTCATTGTAATTATTATTATTTGTATTAGCAATAACCATTTAATAAGAGAGTTAATTTTATATAGTGCCTTGTTTAGTACTTTATATAATGTGGATGCATATTCCTCTCCTTAAGGATATGCGTGTGCTCAGTGGCACTCAAGCAGTTTTGCTTGAGTGGATTTAATATATTGATTTTTTCTTGGCTAGAATTTTTTGAGTCTAGTTTTAGAAAAAGTACGTTTACTAGACTGACTACTAGTTATAAACCATACAGCTCAAAGTAACTCTATTCAAATACTATTATTTGAGAACCAAGAAGTACAAAAGTAAGTATTTGATTATTTGATTAGTTCCTGAATCAGTCAAATGAGCAGAAGCTACACTCTTGTGTAGTAAGGGATACTAGGGAAACAAGGCTTATGGATAATACTTCTGTTCACAATTTTGCTAACTAGAAATGATAAGTAAGAAAGGGAAAAATAAACTTCATTTCACTCTACACCCCCAAAACCCAGCTAAGTTATTTATTTTCTCATGGCATTGTAAATCCCTGATCTCAATGTGCTTGCCTTTCCCTTTTGTCCTCTCCCCCACCGCTAGAGCAATGCTTGGCGAACAACAGGCCCTTTTGGAGTGAATCGAAGATGTTCCCTATTTCAATTAAATTTTAAATTTATAGGTGCTGCGACCAAGGCAAAAAGATTGATTAATAAATTTTTCTCTTAATTATTCCAAGTACATTGAGTCACTGAGAGAGGGGTGTTCTATGGAGGTTAGATTCTTTGTGGGATGGGAAAATAAATATTGTAAATATCTGTAGGTAATTTAATAATAAAATATTACAATAATAAACATTTAGTGGACACATTTTATATAAACATGTCATTATAATATTCATAATTACATTATAAGTTAGATCCTATTACTCTTCCCATTTTACAGAAGTCAGCTTTGTAATTTCTACAAATACACTGCATTAATGAACTATTCTCTTATCCGTATTTTGTTCCTATTGTAAATCCTGAAAATCTGGATTGTATACATCTAAAGAAAAGTACAAGGAAAAAGAGACTGAAGAGTAAATGGAGAGGGGGAGTTTATCAGAGAGAAACCCTATCAAAAAATTCAGAAACTAAGAGCAGAGAGTTAGTTGCAGTAAGATGAGAAGATTGGTTTGGATTTTGTACATCCTCACATTTACAACTGTGGCAGAATATAAACATTCAGAAGATCTTAAAATAGAGACTTAATTGATTTGCATTGTGTGCCTTTCTTTGCTATGCTACAAGAACTGCAGTGTTTCTTCTCACCTTCTGGAAGGATTTGGAGATGAAATTATTTTTCCCTGAAGGATAATGGAGAATAATTTAGGTCCTGACTTGATGAGCCACTAATGTCATTGAGGAAAGTTAAAAGAGAGTCTCAGGTTTGATGAGAGAGGCTGTGTGGCTTTGAGAGAGCAATATTGGGTAGAGACAGGTTCCCTTAGGAAAATGTGGAAGAAAAGAGAAATGTACCTGCATCCTAGGACTGTGGAGATCCAAGCTCAGACTTCTGAAAATCTCCCAAGAAAACCAGCGAAACCTCTGAGAAGGGCTGTGTAGTGGGTCTATGGAGGAGAAATTCATCGTTCTTTTTCTTCCCTTAACCATGCAAGTAAAGACTAACATTTCTCTCCGGTCTCCACTGTGTTAAAGTGAGCCAGGGATGTAGTTTTTTTCCTTCTTAAGTTGAATATTCAATAGGAAGTAGTTGGAGAGGAAGATATTAAAGCAAGACCCCTGTGGGTTCTCATATGACACATTCTCCCTACCCTACTTCAACAGGAAAAGAAGACTCAGGACCTTTTGGCCAAGTTCCTTGTGAGAATAGGTATTTTGGGTCTAATATATTGTTGGGTCTAAGTTTTCTTTTTCCAACTTGAGATGTAGTTGTGTGCGTGCGTGTGTGTGTGTGTGTGTGTGTGTGTATCCTGAATTTAAATATATCACTAGTTCAGTAAGATTCTTACAAGTAGAATCTTAGTCTTAGTGAGTGTGAAGACCTGTTTCATTACTATTAATAATAAAAATAACATTTGCCACCATCTCTTGAGCACTTGACTAGGTGGCAGGACCAAGGACTTTTTTTTTTCTTTTTTCTTTTTTTGTAAGAGAGAAGGACAATGAGAGAGAGAGAGAGAGAGAGAGAGAGAGAGAGAATATCAATTTTCATTGAATTTTTCACATGGTTCTCATTGCTCCAACACTTGGCCACATACATGGGTGCTGGGATTTGGGGAAGTCGTGTACTTGGGCACAGCAGGTAAGCGCTGTCACCGCTGAGCCACTGCTCCAGCCCCAGGACCAAGGACTTTTGCTACATAATCTTCTAAATTCTATGAGGTAGATCTTTTTAGTAATAGGGAAACTGAGACTACAAAAGCATTAGTGCTTTGTCCAAGATGACCTAGCTAAGTGGCTTTGTAAGCAACTTAACAGCTATTTTCTGAGTAAAGGGTGATAAGAATACAGTCATCATTTGTCTCATCTAGTCCCCTCTACTCTCCTGGAATTGCTTTCTATATTTAGTATTGAAATTGGACAATGAACTATATTCAAACAGCTGTTAAGATGAGGGGAAAATCTCAAAAGGGTAATAATTACAGAAGGTTTGCATGAAAGCAGAGAGGAACAGACTTCTCGATGTGGATGTGGGGGCAGTGCCAAAGCTGATTGCAAAGGTGTGTGCAAGACTTATTTTTTTTCCAATACACTTCTAATTCTGTGCCTTTTTTCTTGGTCAAAATCCTAACACTTGTCCTAGTGGGTGGACAGCAGATGGTTCAGCAATTTGTCCTATGATATGGAAGGGCTTTGATTACAGAGTTATTGCAATGTTTGAGTGAAGTAGAGTAAGCTATAAATATTGTAGAGGGATGAAGTTGGGGGCTGGAGCTGTGCCTTAGTAGTAACATGCTTGCCAGGCATGCAGGAGGACCCTGGTTCAAACCCCAGCACCATATACACAACTAAGTGTTGGAACAATGGAAACCAGATGAAAAGCTGAAGTTGGCTCTCTTTCTCTAGTTCACTTTCTCTCCCTTGCTCTTTACACAAAGGAGTATTGAGGCAGGTTTTCTGCCTAGGATTATGCATCCGCTTTCCACTATCTTCTTTCACTATGATTAGTGGGATTGAAGTTATTTTGATATTTACCAAATCCCACTTAAAAAGAAAAATTATTGGGTGTATGGGGATGTTGGTTTATGCAACAGTCTAACCCTGTAAGTGTATACCTTAAGTTGACATTTCCCAAAATGGACCCAGGGAACAGTAGTTCCATAAATTGCATTGTAAACTTAAGACTCTGTGGTCAAATTTCTTGGGGGAATTTGTGGCATCTGTGCTGATGTCAATAAAGCTACTACATTTACAGCCAACAATTCTTTAATGTGTGGGATTATCCCAAGTATTGCAAGGCATCTGGTATCCTTGTCACCCTATCTTCAGATGCAAGTGGAGGAGTTCAGCCATCATGATGACATGCTGCCTTAGTATATTTAGAAATGACCTTAGGGGATAACAATAAAGCTGGCTGAAAATGAGTGCAGATACCACCTTGCACAAAATCACACAGCACATTGCACATTGGTATGTTAAAAACTCAGGTAAGAATTCCTTCAATCTATATTTTATTCAATTCAATATCTCTTAAATAATTATAAGACTCTTTCTACATCCCCATCTTTTCTCTTTAAAACACCAAATGGCATCCTTTGGAATGCCTTTGGAAAATATTGCTTTATAAAGACGGACCAGGAAGGGAGTATAAAAATGTTAAGAGACACTAAAGGTCATCTAATATTTGGAGCTCACTTACCCCATGAGGTGGATTTAGCTCACTTGACCCTGGGGACTTTCAGTAGATTTGTTTTAAGCATCATCACTACTTAGAATTTTTCAAGAAACTGGCATCTAATCATGTGTTTCCTTCTGAGATCAACTGCTCAGTGCCTGTCTAGCTGGGCTGGATCAGTCAGTCATTTTATTTGATGCTGTTAGCAATTCATTATATAGTTTGAGCTGCTCAGGTTTCAATTTACTAACATTTCATCACAAGACAACAGGAGATCCTTATGCAAGATCCTGGCCAAAAGATAAGTAAGTATGATTAAGGCCTCTGTATGCCCTTTGCTTATGTTTGGGTCATGCATAATTCTTGTGCACTAACTGCCAACCCTTGAACTTGTCTTCATTTTCAATTAAAAAAAGTTTCACTGGGTAATTACATGCACATGGATGTCTAATTATGCATTAGTAATCAAAGCAAAACAGCATATTCTCCTGTATTTCAAACTCATATTTTGCCAATGAGAGAAACTGACCCAGAACCAGTCAATGGCAGAGATGCAATTTGGATGAGGAAATCCTTAATCTCAGGCAGGAATCTTTATCCTACCCCACTGTGTAATTTGGACTGCTGAGATATGGAAAGTAAAGTATTTGGTGCGAGAGGTGATTGAAGGAAAGAAACTGAAGCTGGATGGGAGAGCTTTAAAATAGAAAGTCTCAGAAAACCATTATTTTACTATTCCAGTGCTGAAAAAGAAAAAAGCCCACCTCCACCCACCCAAATACACCTCATTGCATGCCAAGTATATAAGTAGAGTGAACTTAACAACTGCTTTGGTGAGGCACCAGTGCATGGAATCTCTGTCATCAAGGAGCTCAGATGGAGGTTTAGGTTCCTCAAGGGCACAAAATAATAGACAAAATAAATGTTTTCCTTTTATCCAAATGCAGTGTAAAAGGAGGGCAGGGTTTCCTAAATTCCAGCCTGTCTTGAATAGGTCTTGATAAGATTATATGGTCTTTTCTTAAAATGCCTCAAATATTCCTTTCATCCCATTCTCAGTAGCAGTGCTTTTTTTTTTTTTTCTTCTACTTGACGGAAAAACTTTTGGATACTAATCTCTGTCTTTTCTCTTGCTGTCACTGTAGAAATGGATTCAGAAAAAAACAAGGAGTACTGGAAATTACATTCTTTTGGCAGTTTTGTTTATTAAGAGGAATCACAGCATGTACTCTTCTTGTATTTAAATTACAAGTGATAAGAACTGACTCATTAGAAGCAACCAAGATTTGGATTAAAATTTTCATACCATATTTTCCACCAGGCTTGTTTCCTCTTTTATTTTAAAATAACAAACACACATAGCTTGGAAGGTTTTGAAATGTGAGGATATGGAGGAATCAATTGTGATTTTTTGGAAAAAGTGATACTAGCATTATGCTTTAAGCAGAATTCTAAAGCGTGAACACCTAGCAGAATTTAGACACGCATCAGCAAAGTGAGATGGGTAAAGCATATGATAAAAATAACAGCTCAAGCCCAACGATGGTGGGAATCAGCAGCCGGTCACTGTGCGTCAGATCACAGGGTATGTAGGTAACAGCCCCAAACTAGATGGCATGGTCCATCTGAGAAGGGCAAATGCCCCGTTCCACAGGGCCATATTGGTCCTCTGTTGGCAGGCTTTCAAAGGTAACTAGAAATCCAGGTTTTAAATGTCAGTAACCTACTCATAAAACATTATGTGGATGTGTGTGTCAAAGAGCATACGCATAGTTTATCTCACGGGCTCCTAGCTTAAATAGACTTAGTCCTATCTCCACTTCTTTCTGCCCATCTAATCCAGAATCTTCTGGGATCAAGCTCATGCTGGTGTCTTTTCTCTCTCTTGAGTTGGTTGTCAGTGTATAAGTATTAAGTGTTTTTAGCTTCTGATTTCTAACATAGAAAGAGCCAGCAGGGGGAACCCACAGACTGTGTGACTCATAATGAAAGGGCTGGATTTTTAACATTTATCCACTGGAAAAAAAAATTAACAATATTGAGGATCAGCATTCAGCTTCCAGTGGCCTTGCCAGCAATTTGAGTTGTAACTGACATGCCAGTCCTCTCTTTTGTCTAATAAAATACTGACTGATATATCTTAACTGCTACCCATACAGTTGGAAGCATTGAAAAGTGATCTCGTCTCCTGCTCTTTAGTCAGCAGATGGAATGTGGCACAAATGCTGAAAGTAGAAATTATTTGCTTTCTCAGTTGGTTGAGTGGCTGAACTGTCTGCCATATTCATTTTGACATAAAAAGGGATTATATGCGCCAACATTTTAAAAATCAAAGTCCCACTATGTGTAGACCAATGTAGTAAATACAAACTTTTGTGATATTAATTCACTATCTTCAAGGAAAGTTTAGGTTAATTGTGGAAGCCTACACACACACACACACACACACACACACACACAATTACTAGGCTAATGTAATCTATTCTTTAAAAAAAAGCTTGAGTAGCATTTCCTTCTAAACTTTGTCTAGTAAAGGCACATATAGATAGCATCGGTAGGAACAGGAGTAAAATTTAATCCTTATAGAAAAGATGAATAGCTCTGTGCCCCTGGCCACTTCTGGCTGTATGGAGAGCTCTGGAAGTCAGCATCTGGAAAGACTTTGAGTCTGCTTGTAGCATGTCAGGGTGTTTTAGAATACTTGTTGGGAGGTTCTGCTGTTTGTGGATGAGATAGGAGAGGTGACAATAGTGGCCCCTGTGGGCATGCCTTTTTTTTTTTCTTTGTTACTAGTGCTGGTTTAGTTTTTTTACATTGGCATCGTCAAAAATATAAATTAAGCTCTTTTTTGTTTTGTTATGGTTTGAATGTGAGGTATCCCCTCAAAGCTCACATGTGACAATTCAGGAAGGCAGAGGTTAGATGAGTGGATTATAAAGGCCGTGACCTTATCTGTGAGTTAATCCCCTCAATTGACAACTGTAGGCCTGTGGGGTGTAGCTGGAGGAGGTGGGTCATTGTGGGTGTGCCTTTGGGGTGTATATTCTATATCTTGTGTACAGTTTCTCTGTTCTGCTTCCCGATATGATGCCTTGATCTCTCTGGAGCCATCCTGCCTTCTCCTTGAGCCCTGAGGAATGGAGTTGGCCTTCCATGGACTAAGACCTCTGAAACCTTGAGCCCTAAAATAAAATTTTCCTCCTATAATTGATCTTGTCTGGTCTGTTCATCACAGCAATGAAAAGCTGACTAAAACATATTTTTCTTTCAATTTTAAAATATAGAATGAAATTAAAGGCTTATCTTTCCAGAAAATTTCTCCCTTGAATATTCACATGTTGAAATTTTAACTCCCTATTGTGATGGTATTAGGAATGAGGATTTGGAAGGGAATTGTCTTGAAGGTGGAGCCCTCAGACACTTAAAAAAGAGTCCTCTGAGAGCTCTCAAAGTTTCTGTCAAGTAAGGGTACTATGTACCATGGGAAGAGGATGATCTAAAACCTGGAAGAGAACTTTCCCTGTTCTAGCAACCTGGTCTTGTGTTTCCAGGCTCCAGAATAGTAAGAAATGTATTTCTCAGTCTATTTGTTATAGCAGCCCTTCCTCCAAAATCCTAAGCATGACCTGGGTATACAGCTCAGTGGTACAGCACTGGACTAGCACGTGAGAGCCCCTGGGTTCACTCCCAAGTTCTCCAAAATAAAAGAAAGCAAATCAAAGCAAACAAACAAGCAAAAAAATAAAAAATAAAAATTAAAACACACAGAACAAACCCCACAGAACCGAAATTCTAAGTGCCATGCATCCTACCTCTAAATAAAATGAAATCCTTTCTCAAGTATGGGCACATCCTACCACAGGTGTTCATTTAGCCATGTGTGCTTACTCATTTTCAGAGGTGCTTGGGTTTGAAAGGTCAGAAAGTAAGGCCAAAAGACAGAGAAAAGGTCATTGTAGCTACTATTGTACCTGAGTAAAAGCCTAATGGATATTCTTTCTATGACATCAAACCCGTGTTCGTAACTAGTACTTTTTTTTTTAAATACTGGACTATTACTATTTAGGAATAGAATAATGATTAGTTCTCTAGGGGGGTGGGAGGAAGAGAGGGGAAGAGGAATAACTTGGGAACTGGATTAGAACAAGTTAAACTCCATGCTTTTATAATTATGTCATTGCATATTCTTATATCATATATACCTAAAAATCAATAAAAAAGAAGTCTAATTCGTTTTTTTATTCTTTTATTTATGATTTTTTTTATTTGTTCAACATAGTCTTAGATATTGGGGGAGATCATTGTTACATATTCATGTGTACACGGATATTGACAAAGTAAGTTAAGGCCAATCCTAGTCTAGGATCTCCTCCGTTTCATCCATTCCCTGATCTCATGTCTTCTCTGTAATACCCTCATGCTGTAGATAGAAATGAGTATATATGTAAACATGTATATTAATTTTTGAAATTTCTGAGTTTCTCCACCTGCCTGTGTATAGTTTGGCTTCTGATGGGAGTCGAGCATTCCCAGCTGTATTGATAATCCCCATGATTAGTTCTCATCAAGACATTTTAAAGTCTGATGGAGCTATTAGGGAACGGAGAGAGTATTGAAAACTTTTATCTATAAACACAATAGCATTAAATGTCCTCATTGTTGCATGGTGACTTTTCTTTATTCCTTTCCTTCATGGCTAATCAAGTTAGATTATGCCTATTAAACAAATATGCTTACATACCTGTACACACCCTCTATCAGCTAAATTAATAGAAAGGTGAAGACTTTATCTTTCAGTTTGGGAAACCTATGTGTAGAATTACAAATTTTGATGTTTACAAACTGTCAAGAATTCTGGTCATTGCTTAGTTAATATTTTACTTTCATGTTAATTTATTTATTTATGGTGCTGGGGATTGAACTCAAGGCCTCATGCATGCTGGATGAATACATGCTCTGTCCTTGAGCTATATGCCCAGTCTTATTTGGAATTTTAAAGGAACAGAGATACAGCCTTTTAGGAAAAGGACAAAGTTACCGTAGCTAGCTTTGCTTTGCCATTCCCTCCTCTTTTCTCCAGTGTACAGTTGGTTCCACTTTACAATTGCTTCTAGGACTATACTGAGTTATTGAAAAGTAAATTGCATCAGCTGGAAGGAACTTGGAATTTTGTTGTGGTTTTTAAGTTTGTAAAAGCCTTTGTAATGCTTTTTAGCCTGTAGGACAGGCAGACCCTAAGAAGATACTTCTTGACATTCAAAGGGTGGTGAACACTAGAAGAGCAACATAAATTTCCAATATTCTCCTGAGAATATGGTGGCTGCTTGTCTTTACAATAGCATCAGGAATCTAGAGGTCATTGCTGTCCACACTGTTGTAATAAAGAAACTCTTCCACACCCTATTTCAAAGTTTATTGGAACAAAGTCTCTCCCAATATCTCCTAAACCAACTTTTCTGTTTGAGGTCAGGACATTTGCTTTGTAAAATAGAGATCCATCTCATTTAATTTTCTGTTACACTATTCATGACACCTGCTCTAAAACTTCTCACCAGGAGTGTTATCACTCATGTTCCTTGGGCCATCAGTTAGAACAGATTTACAGCAAGATTGTATAACTGTAGAGTCCAAGGAGAGAACGGTCATTGTAGTAGCGACTGAAAAACCCAATGAGATATTGAATGTAGATGAAGCACTAAGCAGTCAATACAACCTTGCAGGGTGAGTTGACCACTTGGGATCTTTGAGGGAGGGTGTGTGGGAGGCAAGAGACCTCAGCTCAGCCTTTACCAACTTGCATGATCATTCTCAGCCTGGGATGCTTTAGGCAATAATGTGAGTGATGTCTGCTTTTTGCCAAATATATCACTAAGAACCTGGTAGCAATCTCACATTTTCCTTTTTTTTAACCCACAGGTTAAAAAAGAAGAAAAAAGAAAGAAGCCAAAAACTTTTTAAAATAAAAATAAATTTAAGTTACTTTGTTTTGGCTTAAGATTCTACCTTCTGAGTTTTATATATGTCTGTTATCTGTGGCAAGTCAAGAGCTCTGATCAGCTACTGTTGGCATGGATTGCCACAGTTTAGGAAGAACTTTTTAAATCAAAGATTTATGTGTGACAAAAGGATTGAGAAGTCCTTTAAGACATAATAATAGTACTAAAATAATGACATGTAATGTTTTATGTATTATCTCATTTGTGTATCTCAATAGCTCTGATGAAATAGGTAGGATTTAACGAAAAATAAGCATCAAAGAAATCAAGTAATTTTCAAAAACTTGAATAGTGCTACAACAACCACTATCACCTCTATTTGGAATTAATTCTTTCTGGTAGGTACCATAGAATTCCCACAGCATTGTGAATGAGTGTGGACTCTAGACAGAGATTACCTGTGTTCAGATCCTGACTCTATCCCATATTAGCTTTGATCTAGGGAAAGTTTCTTAGCCTTATTTTCTCTTTCTCAATTTTCTCAGATTTTAAATTGGGATAAGAATATTATCTAGGGTTTGGGGTTTTAGCTCAGTGGCAGAGCACTTGCCTAGCATGCACAAGGTCCCGAGTTCCATCCACAGTCCTGAAAAAAAAAAAGAATATTATCTAGCTTGGGGCTTATGGTGATTATTGAATTAATAGATAAAAGAACTTAGAACAATGCCTAAAATAACAAGATTTATTTAATATATTATCATTATTGTCTTTTCAGGTAATAAAATTGATTTTCAAAACCCAAGATTCATAAGTGTGATATGGTTGAACTCGGAACCAGTTCCAAGGTCTAGGTCTGTAGTTCCCATTCAAACTCAAGCTCTTCTATCTGGCTTTTTAGGGCCATTCAGCATATCAACCTTTTTAACATTTACTACCAAAGTACTGAACATGTTATACATAATAAAATACATAAAAATGAAAGATACAATTTTTTAAAGGGACTATAACCCAACTCTATCCAAGACTAAAATGAGGTACAATTAGAGAACAATTTAATAGTATAAACTATTGGCTCCTGAATATAGATAAAATAGAAATTGAGAGAAAGTAGTTTTTTTTTTTTTGAGTATTTGTTGGGGCATGCAGGAGACCTCATGAGAAGAGGAGAGGTCTTATAGGTTTGTAGCAGTCAGAATGTTTTTCAGGTTTGGGGACCATGAGCAAAGGCAGAGGGAAAATAGACACAGGGAACTAGACTCTGTATGTCTTTAAAAAAGTGAAAGAACAAAGATTAGATAAGATCTGATCCAATTAAAGGAATCCCATAAGTCAGGCAGAAGAACTTAGAATTAATGTGGTTAGACACAGGGAGTCATTATAGATTATTGAACATGGGATTAAATTGATTAAAGTGGTGTTTCAGAAAGATTATTCTGGGAAGAAGCAAAAGAAAACAAAATTTTGAGGTCTTAGCCACTCTGATGGTAGGGTTCTTTAGAGAAAAGGGTAAGCTTAAAATACAGTACATGATTGCTTATTCAGGAAAGGGCCTGAAAAAAAAGGCTTAAAAAGACCTAAGAAAATAGACATCAGGGCAGATATGATTTGCAATCTGTTAGATGTTTGGTTTGCATGACATTTTAAAAACATGGAAAATTTTACGTAAGGGATAAATTCCCAGCCATGTTTTAAAAGCTGGAAAGCCTAGTAGTATTAGTATTGCATTTCTGCAGGACCAATTTTACAGTCCAATTAAAATGAGTTATGCACTCTGAAATCAACCACATCCTCCACCTACTCCACTTCTTATACCTGCTTAGACCACATGACCTTTGACCTTGTGACCTCTACTTCAGGATTTTTGGACTGGATGCTTGAAATGATGATGACAATAAGATATAAGTGGTTTCTAAGAATAGTGTAGATTTCATAAATTCTATCTTTGGAGTCTTCTTTCTCTTTCTAGAATATCTGGAACTTATAATGGCAATTGATATTTTCTGATATCATCATTATTAGAATAGCAAATAATGATTTAAGTCCATACAAATTACTTTTGTCTTTTTTATTGGTGGTGGGAGGGTGTACTGAGGATTGAACCCAGGAGTGCTTAACCACTAAGCCAAATCCCCAGCCCTTTTATATTTTATTTTTATTTTGAAACAGATGCTTGCTAAATTGCTGAGGTTGGCTTTGAACTTGTGATCCTCCTATTTCAGTCTCCTGAACTCCTGGGATTACAGGTGTGAGGCACCATGCCAGGCTCCATACAAATTTTGTATTAATTAAAATAAAATTTGCCTTTTCAAATATCATTTGATCCTAACAAACATTTTATGAATAGTCCTACTTTTCTAGATAAGGAAATGAGAGCCGGGTAAAAGCAGACTGAATTCAAGGCAAAAATTTTTCAGAACGCTACAACAGGACATACAGTTGTTATTTGATATAATAAATATAGGAGATATTTAAATTAAAATTTAAATAACTAAACTTAAAATGCATTTATTTGACACACATTAAGTGAACATTTAAAATGCAGTAACAGTGCATTAATGCTTGCAAAACATTTGCAATGTTTCTTGGTACAAAGTAAAACCACAATAAGTATCCATTTCTTGTCCCTTTATTCAAGATAACGGTGATTGGGTAGGGAAAATTTGATAGAGGAATGCAAGATGAGTGATTACAGAATTGAATGTGGAAGGCTATGGAGACAGTCAATTGTTTCCTGTTCTGTCTGGTCCACCCCTCAACCCATGGCTTACACATTTAATATGAAAATATTATGTGAGGGAAATACAAGATGCCTTAGATTTTCTCACTAATGGACAGTTGGTAAGGGTATGTGGGGAAGAGTTGAGACATTTTTGGCATGATTTCAGACTTCTTAACTTGTTCAATAAAGTTCTTTCAAAATCATAGAAAGGTAGAAATAAGAATGACACTAGGGAACATTAGGTCTATTTTATCCTTAGTCAGTTGATGGTATGCTTGGAATATAATTAACTTTCTCCCCAAGGTCACACGGCAAAGTTGTCACAGAACCGAGAATTGAGCCCAAGTCTTCTGGTTTCCAATCCAAAGCTTATGTGGTTAGTTCATTGTTTTTATCAATTTATACACCACAACCTGCATTGCATGCTATGCTTTGAAATTGTTTTTCAAAAAAGGAAAAAATTAAAGAGGAACCAAAGTCTTTATTGTGCCCAATAAAGAAAACTCAACTTTTATAATGTTGGTCCTCTAAGGACCTTGGCATTTTTTACCAAAATGCTAGGGCACCTGGAATGCTGGTTTGAGCACTGACTTTGGTGTCAATGGTGATGATGACTCATCAAGGCCATTGTGTGCAAAATATATTTTGGGAAAATGAATCTGTGAGTGACTACCGTCTCCTGTGCTTTGTCTTCACAGCTGAAATTAACAATGGTGGAAAATTTCAAGCAATTTTTCCTCCATATTTTGCCACAATAGGAAAAGTTTAGAGATTTATCCCTCATCTAGGGAATGAGTATAGGCTATCTGACTTTGCCCTCTGTTGTCTGTGAAGGAATGGAGAAAAGCTATTCTTGAAATTACTGAATATAACTAAAGGATTAGTACTATTCTGCATGTTTTTAGAAGACAGAACTAGACTTGATGTATGAAAATCTCAGAAGCAGGTTTTGCAAATTGTCTTTTGAGTTTCCTAGTTCCAAGCACAGTGCATAAGACTTGATATATTGTCCAGCAAATATTTACTTATTTCTGCTTCCAGTGTCCCTGAATTTGTCTCTCTTGGCACATTCATCCTTTGCCTTTTGACTTCACTGTGCCTCAGCAAAGACTCTAAGCCACTTGAAATCAAGCACTGTATGTGTCTAGTCCAGTCAAACTGCTTTGGGTATCATATTCTTAATTAATAATAAATGTATTTCTCACAGTTCTCCAGGTTGACTATCAAAGTGCTGCAAGATTCATTATCTGGTGAGGGTCTGCTTTCTGGTGCATAGATGATCCTTTCGCATTGTGTCCTTACATGATAGAAAGTGTGAATGAGCTCCCTTGACCCTATTTTATAAGGGTACTAATCCTATTTTGGGGGCTCTTCCTTTGTGATCTATTTACCTCCCCAAATGTCCATGTCCTAATACCATTGACATAGAAGTTCACTTTCAACATACAAATTTGGTTTGGATACAAACATTCAGACCATAGCATAATTTATTATGTCCATAGACCTAATACAGAACTTGTCGCATATTAGCACTTAATAAGTATTGCAAAACACTACTCTATAGAAAGGAAGAAATAGGGGGTATCTCAATCCCTGACCTGAAATTATATTACAGAGCTGTAGTAGCAAAAACAGCATGGTACTGGTATCAAAACAGAACTGAAGACCAGTGGAACCAAACAGAAGATCCTGAGACAAACCCTCATATCCTTAACTATTTGATCTTTGATAAAGGGGGCAAAAGTATAGTGTGGAAAAAAGATAGCCTGTTCAACAAATGGTGTTGGACAAACTGGACAGCCATTTGTAGACAACTGAAGCTGGATCCTTATCTTTCACCCTGCACAAAAATTAAATCAAAATGGATCAAAGACCTGGATATTAAGCCTACAACTTTAAATTTGCTAGAAAAAGAAGTCGGGTCAACACTACACCTTATAGGAGTCGGCAGTTTCTTCCTTAATAGAACTTCTATGGCGCAAGCTGTAAAATCAAAATTAAATGAATGGGATGCAATTAAACTAAAAAGTTTTTGCACAGCTAAAGATCTAGTCAAAAGCATCAAGAGAGAACCTACAGAATGGGAGAAAATTTTTGCCTGCTACACCTCGGACAGAGGGCTAATATCCA
>PVKS010032535.1:0-22461 GCA_004027875.1 Aplodontia rufa | reverse complement strand
ATGACCCTCCTATTCCCTCCCCCACCAACGCTCCCCTCCCTTCATCCCCCAGTGTCCTCAATAGATCTTTGAATGTAGTTCCTCAGCATTAGAAAATCTTCAAACTATCTAAACGTCAATATACTTCTGGGCAAGGTAATTTTATAAATTAAATTTATGTATTTTTTGACAGGTATGGGGAGTGATATTTTGAAAATCTATCTCATGGTCCTTCCCTGATGAATACGTAACCTGTTTTTCAATGAGGAAATGTCCTCTCAATCTCACTACATCTTCACAAAAATAAGAAAAGTTGATTATTTTAATATTTGCCCAGTGTAGTCTTATTCACCTTTTAAATCTTTGAGAATCATAACTTTAAATTGAAACTTCCAACTGAAAGGTACTTTAAACTTTACTTAGAAATATAAATTATTCATTCTTAAATGGAGTTGAAAAGTTATCTGTATGGATATCATGACTATTTTGCAATGCTTTCGGACAAATAGATCGTCGATAAATTTTAGCACTGATCCATCATAGTAAGATCTACGGAAAATGGGAAGAAAATGAAACTTTTCTTTCTTTGTATCCCTTTTCTATACCTATTATTTATCTTAATTTATTCTACTTTATTACTAACCTTACTTACTTAATATACAACTTTAAATATTCAAAATCATGAAAATCAATTATACCATTTTAAGAGGTAATATCACTCAAGGTAAAGAACAATTATTTTTGAGTGGTGGTTTGTGAATTCAAAATAATATTCAGAAGAAAGTTTATGGTGTTGAATTTATAAAAGCTAAACCTGGATCTATTTAAACTTTATTACATCTCATACATATGTGATTACACAAAGAAGTAAAGAATACCACGAAACCGAAGAAAATAAAAATAATCTACTATCCTCACCTAGGGAAAACTGTTAATTTGGATGTTGACTTCTAATGTTTTCCTACACATAATGCACACTCAGACATACATTATTTTTGTTAAAGTTGTCTTCAAAATTGTCATTTTGGATTTAAACATTGCATATTTAATATGGTAATGTAAACCAATTTTAAGCTAATATTTAGAAATTACATATTTATTATATTTAGTCTTTGTATGAATTTATCTAACCAAGATCTTATTAACTGGACCTATTGTTTATAAAACATATTTCTGTTTTATACAAATGGTGCCAAAATACCTTTACAACTTACTCTTAATTCACTCCTTTCAAACACATAATTCAGAAAAATTCCCTAAAATTTAAAATAAAATTCCAAACAACTACTTAAATCTAGTTTTTCATCAGTCTTTAAATAACTTTTGGAATGCTTTGAGGACAATTGTTTATTCTTATTACAAATTCATGGATTTTTCATTTTTTTCATCTTAAAATTGTTGTCATTCTATATACAGGAACCTCAGAGAAGAGGTTCTCAACGTCATTGCTGAATTTTAGTAAAAGACAACTCATACCCCAATTCAAGGCCCCATCATTGAACGAGAAATATCTCAATCATTAAGTATGTCCTTATCACAGGACACTGTTGAAAAGTTGGTTAGATAGCAGTTATTTTTTTCAACAGTAAGAATATAAATAGATCATATTGAAAACAATTCCTTGATTTATTTCTTTTCTTGGATCCATTCTTTTTCATTCATTTAAACTACTTTTATATATTGAAGGGATTGGTTGCTACACAATAATATTCAAATATGATCTTTATTCAGGATCTTCCTTCCTTAACCCACTCCCTGGTGTCTTGTTTCCTCTAATTACCAATTATTACAAATATAAATGACCATATACATAAATATTAATTTTTGAAATTTCTAGTTTTAAATACCTGCCTGAATATTATTGGCTTCTCAGGGGTGTCAAGTGTGTGCTACAATATTGATAACCCCCTTGTCCCTTTCTCCTCCCTTGAACCTCTTCCCCCCTTCACAGCTATATTTCCCCCAGCTTATGTGTTACTTCAAAATTAGTGGGTCTATTAAATAAACTTGACTAATTCTTACCCTATTCTAGGTTTTACTCTAGCTTCCACACATGAGAGAAAACATTTGACCCTAAAGTCTCTGTGTTTGGCTTTTTTTCACTCAACATGATTTTTTCCATTTCCATCCATTTACCTTCAACAGCCATGATATAGTTCTTTCTAATAGCTGATTAAAACTCCATTGTATGTATGTGTGTGTGTGTGTGTGTGTATATATATATACACAATTTTAAGATCCATTCATCCAGGGAAGGGCATCTGGGTTGATTCCATAATTTAGCTATTATAAATTAAACTGCTATAAATATTGATGTACCTGAATCACTGTAATATGTTGATTCTAGATCTTCTGGGAAAATACCCAAGAGTGGGATAAGGGGTTATACACTAGTTTCAACTTTAAATTTTTGAGGCATCTCCACAATGCTTTCCAGAGTGGTTGTACCAGTCTGCATACCAACCAACAGTGTGTTAGTGAGGCTTTCTCCCCACAACCCTTCCAGCATCTGTTTGTATTCTTCATCTTTGACTTTCTGACCAGAGTGAGGTAAAATTTTAATGTAGTTTTGATTTTCATTTCTATGATTGCTAGTGATGTAGAACACTTTGTAATAGATTAATTCGCTTTTTGAACTTAGTCTGTTGAGATGTCTCTGTAGTTCCATAACCCATTTATTGATTGGATGGTTTGTGTTTCTGGTATTAAGAATTTTGAGTTTTCTGAGTCCTTTGTATATTCTGAATGTTAGCGCCCTCTGAGAGGTATAGGAGGCCAGAATATTCTCTCATTCCGTAGGTTCTTTCTTGATACTCTTGACTAATTCCTTAGCTATGCACAAGCTTTTTAGTTTAATGGCATCCAGCTCATTTATTCTTGGCTTTAATTAATGCACTGTGGGAGTCTTGTTAAGGAACTAGATCCCTACACCAATATGGTGGAGTGTTGGTCCTATTTTTTTTTCTGATAATTGCAACTTTGCTGGTTTAATTCCTAATTCTTTAATTTTCATGTATGGTGAGAGATAGGGTCTAATTTCAGTTTACTACATATTGCTGTCCAGTTTGTCCAGCACTATTTGTTGAAAAGGCTGTCTTTCCTCCAAGCTATATATTTTGACCCCTTTGTCAAATATGAGATGATTAAAGATTTGTGTGTTAGTCTCAGTATCTTCTATTTTATTCCATTGGACCTCAAGCCTATTATGATGTGATACCAATAATGCCATTCTTGTTACTATAACTCTGTAGTATAATTTTAAGTAAGGTATTTCAATAGCTCCTATTTTGTTTTTTGGTTTTTGTTTGTTTTGTTTTGCTAGGTAATGCTTTGGCTATTTTGTATTTCTTTTCTTCCAAATGAATTTGAGAATTTATTCTTCTGTATCTGGGAAGAATAACATTGGTATCTTGATGGGGATTGTGAAGAATCTGTAGAGTTTTTTTTTTTGTTTTTTTCAGAATGGCCACTTTAATTATATTGATTCTGCCTAAACAAGAACATGGAACATGGAATGTCTTTCCTTCTTCCCAGGTCTTCTTCAATTTCTTTCTTCAGTGTTCTATTGCTTTCATTGTAGAGGTCTTTTACTTCCTTTGTTAGATTAATTCCCACATTTTAAAATTGTTTTTCAAGGTTATTATGAATGGGAAGAATTTTCTGATTTCTTCTTTGGCTGAATTATGATTGGAGTATAGGAAAGTACTGATTTATGAGTGTTGATTTTGAATCTTGCCACTTTGCTAAATCTATTTATAAACTCAAGAAGTCTTTTGATGGAGTTTTTGGGTTTTCTATAGAGAGAATCATATCATCAGCAAATAGTGATAATTTGTCTTCCTCTTTTCCTATTCATATCTCTTTGATTTCCTTCTCTTATTTGATTGCTCTGGCTAGAGTTTTAAGGACTATGTTGAATAAGGGTAGTGAGAGTGTACAGCCTTATCTCATTCCCGAGTTTAGTGGGAATGCTTTCAGTTTTTCTCCATTTACTGTAATGTTTGTTTGGGTTTATCATAAATAGTCCTTACAAAGTTGAGGTAAGTTCATTTTATCCACATTGTCTTCATGGTTTAGAGCATAAAAGAGTTTTGGATTTTATCATTTGAGATGATCATATGGTTTTTTTCTTTAATTCTGTTTAACCGATGAATAACATTCATTGATTCACATATGTTGAACAAGATGCCTGGAATAAAGCCCTCTTGATTATGATGTATTTATTTTATGATGTGTTTTTTAATGTAATTTGCTATAAGTTTATTAAGAATTTTTGTGTCTATGTTCATCAGGGATATTGGTGTGCAGTTTTCTTTTCTTGGCATGTCTTTGTTGGGTTTTGGCATCAGGGTTATGGTTGCCTCATAAAAAGTGTTTGGGAAGGTTCCATTGCTTTCAATTTCATGAAATAGCTTAATAAGGAGAGGTGTTAGTTCTTCTGTAAAGATCTGGTAGAATTCAGCTAAGAACCCATTATATACTGGGCTGTTTTTCTTCGGAAGTTTTTTGATTTCTATTTCAAGTTCACTACCTGATACTGAACTGTTGAGCCATTCAATATCTTCTTGAATCAGTTTGGGAATATTATATATGTGTAGGTATTTTCCCATGTCCTCCAGATTTTCCAAATTGTGGAAGAATAATTTTTCAAAATAGTTTCTGATAATCCTCTGGATTTCAGATGGGTTTGTGGTGATCTTTCCATTTTCCTTTCTGATTTTGTTGATTTGCTTCAGTTCATTTTCTATTGGTGACATTGGCTAGCAGTTTGTCAATTTTATTGATTTTTTTTAAAGAACCAAACCCGTGTTTCATTGACCCTTTGTATTATTTTTTATCTAAACTTCATTGATTTTGGCTCTTATCTTCATGATTTCCTCTCTTCTACTGGCTTTAGGATTGTGTTTTTCTCTTCTTTTTCTAGGGATTTGAAGTAGAGCATAAGCTTACTTATTGAGAATCTCTCCTGGTTTTTGATGAAGGATCAGTGCTATAAATTTCTCTCTTCAGAACACTTCCATACTGTCACAAAGATTTTGATATGTTGAATCTTCATTCTCATTCATTTCCAAATATTTCTTGATTTCTGCTTTCATATTCTGTTTCATCCATTCTACATATAAGAGGGTATTATTCAATCCCTACATATTTATGTATTATCTCTGTTTTTTCTTGCTGTTAATTGCTGGGATCATGCCATTATGATCTGATAGGGTTTATGGGATTATACCAACTTTTTTATATTTGCTAAGATTTCCTTTGTGGACTATAATATGATGTATTTTTTAGAAAGATCTGGGCACTGATGAGAAAAAAGTAAACTCAGCTGATTTAGGATGGAATATTCTATAGATGTCTGTTAGGTACATTTGATTTATAGAATTGTTTAGGCTGGAGATATCTTTATTGATTTCTTTTTTTTTTTTTTTTTGCTTTTTCAATCTGTTTAATGTTGGTAAAGTTGTATTAAATTCCCCCAGTATTATTATGTTGAGATCAGAAAGTGGTTTTCAGTCATATACTATTTTTCCCACATATTTGGGAGTGTTAGAGTTTGGGACATAGATGTTTACTATGATTTTATCTTCTTGATGTAGTGTTCCCTTTACTGATGTGGCTTTCTTTGTCTCTTGTGACTAATATTTAGTTGAAATCTACTTTGTCAGATATAAGTATCACAACACCAGTTTGCTTTTTGGGCCATAAACCTGGTAGGTTTTTCCCAACCTTTTACTATCTATCTGTGGCTATTTTTGGTGTAATGACATACTTTTGGATTTTGTTTTTTATTTAATCTGTTTCATTTGATTGTGGCATTGAGCCCATTCACATTCTGTGTTAGAATGGATACATAATTGTGGTTCACTGCCATTGTGAATTTTTGGTGTATTTTGTGTTTCTTGGTTATCTTTTAGTAGAGTGTACTTTTATTGAATACCTCTATTTGTGGGTTTTAGGAATTTTTAGCTTGTTCCTCTATTTGGAATATTCTTCGAGAATTCTTTGTAGAGCCATTTTTCTGTTAGTAAATGCTGCAGGTTTGTTTGTATTGTAAAGTATCTCTATTTCCCCTTTGAAATTGAACCTTTTTTTTTGTTTTGTTTTTTTTGCTTGGTATAGTAATCTTGGTTCAAAGTTTTGTGCCTTCAAGGATTGAAATATCTCATTCCAGTATCTTCTTGCTTTTATGGTCTGGGCTGAGATCTCAGAGCTAATTTTTATTTTTATTTGTTTGCCTCTGAATGTGACTTGGTGTTTCTCTCTTGCAGTTTTAAATAATCTATCCTTGCTTTGTCTTTTATACATTTTTATATGATGTGTCCTGGTGAACTTCTTATTTGACTAGGCCTCTTTGGTGTCCCATACTCTTCCTGAATGTGCATGTTTGACTCATTTCTGATATAGGGCAAATTTTCTTTAACTGTCTCTGAGAATTTTTTTATGACATTCATTTGAATTTTGTTGCTTTCCTCTATCTCTACTCTCAGATTAAGTCTTCCTATTTCATCCCAGGCTTCTTGATAATTCTGATCATTCTTTTATTTATTTATTTTTCTTTTCTGTCATCCATGCATTAAAGCTTGCTCAGACTGTCCTTAGTACTGGAAATTATTTCTTCAAGAACTGAGGTTCTGTTTTCTACAGAAAATAATCTGATACTAAACTGTTCCATAAAGCCTTTAATTTGGTTTGCTGAGGATTTCAGCTCTAACATTTCCTTTCCGTATATCCACTTCTTTTTTACAAAGTTTTTTCTCTCCTATATTTGCTCTCTTATTTCCTTCCTTAGATCTTCTTCTAGGGCTTTTTTTCATTTAAGTAATCAGATATATGAAAGTTTTTACTAGATTTTCATCTCAGTCCCTATCCACGTGCTGCTTGGTGGGGAGTTGTGGGTTTGAAGTGAATCTTTTCTAGTCTAGTTCCTCATTTTTGAAGGACTTCTTGCTCCTTGAATTTAAATAAATTCTTTTTCTCCTTATTTTGTGCATGCCTTCATATATGTTTGAATTTTTTGTTCTGATGTTTCTTACTGAATGTTTAGTATGGTTTGGTATCATGGAGTAGGTCCCAAAACTCATCTCTGGTTGTTCCCCTTTGGTGATTTGGGAATACTGTCAGCTCAATTGAGTTCACTAGCAGGCACCACACCCTGTGAATAATTATTGAAACTTATAATTTCTAATTCCTCATTAGATAATGAAAGGGAATGACTATGAACATCGAGGGCACACAGTAAACAGCATTAAACAACTTAGTTTTCTCCTTTTATAACCTTATTAAACTGTTGCTCTATAGCTGATTTAAAAGAAAATCATGTATATCAGGATTGGTGATCACAAAAGAAAAGTTTCCCAGTCTTAGTGGTGACACAAGTTATGTAAACTGATTGGGATTAATTTGTGGTGAGCTTAGAGACACCTAAGAGCAAAGAAATTGTGATAGATAGGTAGAGAAGAACTTTTGATTTAGGAGAAGGAGCAGAGAGAAAGTACAGATGATGTCTAAGAGACAGAGTAAGAGTATGAGAGAGATAAGAAGAATTATTATAGTTATGATAAGCATTGGTCAGAGGGATCGGAGAAGAGTAAGGCTATTGCTTGAGGGGAGGGTAGAAGAGGGTAGTTGAGAATCACACTATCAGGAGGCTATGCGGCACAAGCATAGATGGTGGTGGTTCAGAAGCTCACACCTAAAAAGGCACGGAAACAGTTCTTTACAAATGAATGGAAGAGAAATAGAGTAAAGTAAGGAAGAGATTAGAAATAATAATAAGAAAAAAGTTAATAAATGAAGTATGAGTATGTATGCATGATTATCTGTGGATATTTCAGTTCTGTCAGAGCTCATGCAAAGACATAATGAAGATTAGAACAACACAACAGAAAACCAAATGCAAAGTCAAAGTAAAAAACAAAACAAAATTCTTGTTCTTGTTCTCAGTCTTCTGAATTCTTGGTCTTCTGGACATATATGCTGGGTCCCTAAGGTCTTTGTGTGATCTAAGGGAGGATGTCTGTAGGGCTGTAGTTAAGCTTCAGGAGTTTTATTGAGCCCAAGTCTCAGGATGCTGAGCCATGACGCTGGGGATTGTAGAGTTCCACTGCCAAGTTCGAATGCAGTCACAGAACTCCCTCTGCTGGTCACCCACCTAGCCCATCTAAAACTTCCTGGGATTTTGTCCCAGGGCACCCTGAACCCTAATGGGCCTCTCTACTGAAGGAGGGAGTAGGGGGCAGATTGGAGATTCCTTCTGTCCCTCGCTCCAAGTTTCTTTGGTTTAGAAAAGACACCCTTTAACAAATGAACTTTTGGGAGACATTCAACATGAAAACTATAGCAAGATGGTACAAGAAGGTACAATAAATAGAACAGGCACCAGATAGGACTGCAGTGGTTCCAGACTTAGTTTAGATAGTAACTAATTAAAGGAAGGTACATTTTGGAAGAATTTATTCAGGCATCTATAGCAGAAATTTAGTTAAGTCACAAGGATTGACTAATTACTATCTCAACAAAACTGCATTTTGCTCCGTCACTTAGTCACGTATGTGGGTGCTGGGGTTTGAGCCAGTGTACTCGTGCATGCTGGGCAAGCACCATAACTGCCTAACCACCACTCCAGCCCCAATTGTCAAGTCTTGTTCTAGCTATTTAATCCATCTGAAGCATCAGGTTTGCATCTACAAAAGCATATAATAACAACATCTATGCCCTTAGTTTGTTTTGAGGATTCAACATGGTATAATATGCAAATTGCTAACTTAGAACAAGCACTGGAATGGAGTAAATTCTCAAAAAATTTGAGTTATTCTTATTATATATTTTTATCAAGCTTCAACTCTTGCAATCTTTACAGTTTTAGCACCTTGATACTCTCTTATCTACTTCTGGAAAGATCACATTCATATAAATCTACATTGAAATGCATGTAAGAGTTTCCATTGTTTCTATGATCTGGTCAGGCATTTCTTGATTTTTTTCCTGCAGAGTAAAACCACCTCGTTCTTCCTCTCTCCTCATTTCTTTTGTTTCCTCAGTGGAGTCGATGGAGGTTGGTGGAATGCCTTCAAAGCTTAGCATGTGCTTGCATTTTTGCTGGTCTCCCTTTTGTTCTTACTCTTCATTCAAGCAGTTTGAGTTCAGTAATTCTGGACTCAGATATCAGCACAGGAAAGGAGGGATAGAGAAAACAGAAAGTCCTGTTCTCTGCTCAGAAGCTTTAGTAGGTGTGGCAAATGGTGTCCCTTCCTTCCTGAACCCAATGTCCGAGAGAGTTGTCTGTGATTAGAATCAAGCAAAACCTATGCTCAGAAAGAAAATAACACCTTTTAACTCAGGCACTGACCCCCACCCCCAGGGGTTTTCATAGAAAGGCAAGTCTGAGACCTACATAGGATTTGGTGTTGGTTTTCTTACTAAAGGGACCTGGTTTTATGTTTTCTTCCCAAAGGGGAAATTTTTACCAAAATTTCTCACTTTTCTTCAGCACTTAATATCCTTAGTTATCTTCTGATTTTCTAGAATCTTCAAAAATTACAGCAATGGATTGTCTTGATTTAATTTTCTTCAGAATCATGAGACTAAATTAATCAGAATCAAGAAATCTGAAACCTGTTAGAAAGCAAATCATTTACTTTTCACTTCTAATTTTTCTTATAAATGTTTATTTTATTGAGTTCAAATGTAAATTTTTTTAAAATTCCATATACTTTTATAGTTTATGTTTATGAAATCCAGTATTAAATTGATAAATTAAATATTAAGTACATGTGATGCTAAATTAATTCAAGTTACAAGGAAAATGATAAGCATGGAGGAAATGTACCCAAAATCTAACTAAAATATGGCTTATATCTTCACTGTATAGTATGGAATTAAGTTTTATTCAGCTGATGTTACTATTGTCTAATAGATCAATGTCCTTCTGGCCTGAACAGTTATTCTTTTTTCATGTTTTTAATTGACACATAATTGTACGGTGTGGCAATTAAATACATGATCACAGTGTGTAATTATTAAATCAGGTTAGTTAGCATTTTTATCTCTTCCAGCACATATTATTTCTTTGTATTTGGGATACTGTGAACTATTCTTTGTCAATTCTTGATGAAATGTATAATAATTTGTTATAAATAATGGTCACCTTACTGTGCTGTAGGAAAGTAGAATTCATTTCTTCTATGTAACAGTGTTTTTGTAAATAGAAAAAAAATTAACCAGCTAAGAAACATAAAAACATGTCAAATATTGCCTATAATCTTTTGGGTAAAAACTTGAAGATACCGATTTGATGATTTATGAACTGAATTAACTCACAATATGGTCATCCTTATGCCAGAAACAATGCCAATATTATTGCACATTAACAGTTCAATAGGAAAAATATAAATCAAACTAGCAATGGCTGTGCTCTCTGGATAGGCTCTCCATGGTATGTCTGCTCCTACTCCCCTTTTTTTCTCTTTTTCCCTCACTTTCTCCTCCTTCTTGTTCTCATTCTTTTGTTTTTAAATTAATAATGATTTTTAATTATTTAATTAAGTGGAAAGTACATATTGTATTGAAAAGTTTATTCTCTTATCTTTTATAACAAAAATGCTAGATATTATTATGATATTCAATTAATTAATTAATTCTAATTTAGGATTGCTACAATCCTCAAATACTTTTCCTAGGTTTGATGCAGACCTTAAGAAGCATATGTCTATTTTTTTTTTGTGTGTTTTAGTTTGCCTTGTTTTTTTTTTATTAATCAACCAATAGAAACTGGGAAAAAAGAAATCACTTTACCAAGTGGCTTTTATATCAAAAATTAGAGATATAGTTCAACCATTTTTTTCCTGCCATTTCCTTCCCTTCATGCAAGCAGATAATCATTGTTGGAATCATAGGAGTATATACTTCTAGTCTCTTTGACTTTTGAGTTCCAAAACACTTAACAATTAGGAGGATTATATATACATATATACTATGCATATATACTATTTATAAAAAGGCAATTAAGAGGGTCATATAAACATATATATTGTGGATATATTATTCATATAGAATATTTATAAAAAGTTGAAGGGTCATGTAAACATCTTGACCAAAATAGAATGGATGCAAAGCTTGACTTTATCTTTGAAACAACTGCCAGGTTCCAGAGAATGGGACATTTATGATATGGTAGACTAGGGCTAAGAATACCTGCAGAAGTTTAGTGCTGAAGTTGTTATCTTCAGTTTAAATTGTCAGTCTCCAGTTCCCCTACATTGGTTCCTTTTAGCCTTTGATATTCTTTAACTCACAGCCCACACATTATGCATGAGCAGAAAAACCTCAGCTCTAAATTGGGCAAAGGATCACAATCAGACCCCTGTGCATCTGCGTGCCACTGGCTGGATCAGAAGTGTTCTTGGTCCTAGTCAGGTGAGTAATATGCTGCTGAGGACTTCTGTTAAAACAATTGCAAAAGAGAATGCCTCTCTCCACCAGCATAAATTTGGTGAAGACGATGAGGAAGAATCTACCCAAGGAAGCAGCCAAGATCGAGGCAAGCAGATCTGAGGTGGGGAAGGGCAGAGAATCCAGGGCTTGTTTTAAAGTGTGAGTGGGTCATGCCAAGAGGAGGGGAGTGAGGCTAGCTTTCTGCACAGGGCAGTGAGGAAACAAGATGTCAAAAAGAAGGTAACTGTGCTGTCTCTATTCTGCAAGAGTGAAAATGAATTAGCTAAGTGAAAGAACACAGAGAAACAATGGGATGAAAGACAGAATGCTGACAAACAAAATCAGCATTTCAGCAAATACCCGTCCACACCGGTGGTCCAAAACTAGAATCCCAGCCCAAACACCAAATGCTTTTTCGATGATTTGATTCACCACTCTTCAAAAATTTATTAACAATAATGGGGGAAGACTGGAAATAAATATTAAATGATAGAAAAATTAATTCTCGTACACATGAGTTGGCAGAATAAGATTCATGCACAATACATACTGTGTAGCCCTCATTCAGGCTGACTTTAATTCTGAAGTTTGAAAAGTTTAAGAGATATTTCTCTGGAGCCATTTAGCATCTCAGAGAAATAATTTTGGTGAGGTGCTATCTTGAGGCAAAAGAGATTAAATGTTCTTTTGAAATTATTTTCAGAGTAATGATTCAGTAGTATTTGCCTTTACATTTAGTATAAAAATTAGAATTTATAGTTCAAAATCAGTGCTCTTTATGATTTTTTAAAAAATTCTGTGACAGCTTTACTATTTGTGTTGGAAAAACTTCAATATCCTAAAGCACCGCATATTAAGAATTATTGTACTAGAGAATAATTGTACTACAGAAGAAGTGATTTTTTTAAGGGAGAGAGGGACAGTGAGAAAAGAGAGAATCAATTGTATTTTGTTTTTCATGTGGCCTCCATTGCATATGTGATACTGTGGTCCTCGGCATCCCTGTGCATGCCAAGCATGCACCTTAACTCCTGAGCCACTGCTCCAACCCCGTGAATTTTCTTTTCATGTTTGGTCAGTATTGTTTTGAATAGCAGCATAATTGTTTGTACTCCACAGAAAGATAAATTGTGCAGCAGGTGAAATCTGTTAGCTGTAAACATCATGACCTTTTGGAAGCTGTCTCTTTATTTATTTAACAGCTAAGTTTCTACAGTCGCCATCATGCTTTTGGGCTGTCTTTATCCCAATACAGAGACTGCATTGATATTTCAAACTTATGATAAAAAACACACAGAATCATAACTCATTCCTCTAATTATTAGGTATAAAACTGAGACAAATTATCAGCTGCAAAATTCCATTTCTTCATATCTAAATTTATATAAGGATTATTTTTTAAATAAAACATAAACATGTAAAGTAAATGCAAGCATTGGAACTCTTTTTATTCAGATTCCTCTTACTCAAAAGCTGTTGAGGGAGACATAGTGAAGCATGGTAATCCCAGCTGCTCTGATGCTGAAGCAGGAGGATGGCAAGTTTAAAGGCGGCCTCAGCACTTAGCAAGGTCCTGAGCAACTTAGTGAAACTCTGTCTCAAAATAAAAAATGAAAGGGTCTGGATATGTGTCTCAGTGGTTACGGCCCCTGGGTTAAATCCATAGTTAAAAAAAATGGAAAGAAACGAAAAAGAGAGAAAGAAAGGCTGTTAAAACTAAATCAATTAAGAATACTATGCTTGATTAACATAAGGAAATAAATGAAAAAGAGAGAAAGGCTGTTAAAACTATATCAATTAAGAATATTATGTTTGATTAAAATAAATTCCTAGATTAAATTTTTGTTAAATTCAACCTTACAATGTCTTTGACTGTCAAAGTATTCAAAATAATAACATAATATAATATTTGGGAATGTAGGTAAGATCTCAGAGGTAATGTTTGCCTAACATGTATGAGGCCTTGGGTTTGATGCCCAGCACTACAAGTAAAAACATATAGATATAATGTATATACATACATATAATATGTATATTGTTAAATGCTTTCAAAGCACATTTCATCCTCAAAACATACCTAATGGGTTAGTGTGATTATTTCCCTTTTATGCGTGAGAAAACTGAAGCACAGAACATTTAAGTAACTTGGTCCAAGTTCACACATCCTGGAAGTGGCCAAAACATGAACCAAATACAAATCATCCAAAACCTATATTCTCAACTAAATTTTTTTCCTATAGCCCTGGTTCTATTTTCAATTGCTACGGCATTGTGATGAATCATTTATACTTTCCCTTCTTCAAAATTCTTGACTGTAGTGTAAAAAAGACAAGACAATTTATAAAACACCTTCTGGTTCAAATATTTTGTTCTAAGAGAAAAAGACTAGTATATGGATTATTCCTCAAGTACTGCTTTTCTCCTATCTCTCTTCCCGCACCCCGTCCACAGAGTTTTGGATGTAAAAGACATAGACTCTACTATGCTTCACTAACTCAAGTCCGCCTTTCTCTCTTTCAAGGGTAGCCATACTCTGTATTATATGGAAGAAGAGGTGACTTAAGTCTGTTGCTGAATTGCTCCTCTAATAGTCTCTCAGCCAGTTACCTCTTTCTGTACATTACTCTCTTTTCCACATTTGTCCTTTTATGTCTTCTCCTGCTGGCAGCCACATGAACCTGGCCATTAACATCCACCTTCTCTCTACAGTGCTATTTCTCATACAGACCCAGGAAAGGACGATGTAGGGAGATGACACCTCTCTTTAACATGTCAGCTTTTCATTTCCTACAATGAGGATCTGATGTGAGCAAGAAAATTTCTGACAGTTAGAAATATTAAAAGGGAGCATTGTAAATTGACTTAGGTCAGTTTATCTGATCTCAAATTGTTCACAGGTTTTTTTTAATGGAATTGCTTAGATACTAATAAATAGTAGGTGGGTCCTATAGCTTTCCTCCCTCATAATTTCATTATTAAATGGTAGATTTTCAAAGCAAGTTTCTGAAAGCAAGGCTATGCAACCATAGATGATGTTTTTGTCAAATAAACTTTAGGTAATCATATAGTCATATTTTCTCTATAAAGCCCCATTGAAATTTTATGTTGATTTTCCTTTATCGTTAAAAATATCTTGTATGGAATGTGCACTTGAAAGAAGCTTACAGTATTTTGGTCAATGGATGCATCTAAATTCTTTTGATATTAGAGTACGTAATCCCCCAAGGGTTCCCTCTCAGCCTAAACTGCCATTGCAGTATTGAAGGCTGTGAGATTCCCTACACTCAGACACACTTCCCCATTCAAGCATGAACATAGGGCTTTATTCCTAAGATGTTAAAGTACCTGTGGACATTGTTTATTCTTCCATAGAAATTAATCTCTAATGTATTTTTGTTAATTTACTGTTCCTTTGTGCATATTCAGGTAATAATGTAGCTTTAGTAACCTCCAATATAATGGACAGAACTTTCCAGAGACCTTAAAATGACAATTTGAATAAGCACTCCTGATTAGGAATAGGAGATGTTGTTGTTTTCTCTTAATCTTCATGTAAATTGCTTATGACACAATGAAGAACATAAATGCATATACATAAACTATGAAAAACCATTATATGTAATATATAATTATTATAATGGGGCTCTAGTGGTGATTACACAAACTTTACAAGATAAAGGCTGTAAAGTCACAGAAGTTAAGCCACCAAAGGGCTGTGACCTTAAAATAATTAGATAAATGTTGGATGTTGAGACCTATACTGATAAAAAAACTTCATATTTAATATAGTTCTTCATGTACTCTGTGTAATCTAAAAATTCATGATTTTTAGAGATTAAAATGGTAGTTTAATAAAACCCATATATTTATTTATACTTATAAAATTTTTAGATTTTCATTTTTATATTTTTGCATTAAATATTCTATATCCATTGACCATAGCACCCTTGAGACATGACCACAGAGAAATAAATGATATTTGCACAGCTTTTTGCAATAAAGGAAAATGCATTATAGAGGGAGTCTTGGAAATGGCTCAATTAAGGGAGAGGAGAGAAGCTTTGGCTTGTGATGAATGATTATAAGAAAGGAGAAGTGGGAAGCAGGTCTGTGTTGGATACAGCAAGTAGCCAGTATAACAAGCAATCAAATAACTCAGTCTCATTTGTTCAGGGGGTAAGAGGAATAAAGTTGGGCTGAGACACCACTGTTAATAAAAGCAACAGTAAATCAAAAGGAGGAATTATTACTAATTTTACAGCTGCAATGTAGCCATTGAACTATTGTTTATATGGCCTTGTTGATATCCCATTATGATTGATTGACACTCTATTAGGAATCATCACAGTCTCATTAGCAACAGGGATGACTTTTGCTTTTGAATATGTGTGCTCCTCTTTGAATGATTTAAGAAGTCTAGCCATTTATTCTTTATAAAATTGTTTCTTATAAACCTATTACAGTTGAGTGTGGTGATGTATGCCTGTAATACCCGTGACTTGGGAGGCTGAGCCAAAAAGATCACATGTTTGAGGACAGCCTCTGTAATTTATTGAGAACTTGTCTCAAAATAAAATAAATAGGAGAGGGGCTGTACCTTTGTGAAAGAGAGCTTATATGTTCAATCCTAGCAGAAATGATTCCTAACAGGAAAAAGAAAAAGAAAAGAACAGAAACCTATATTATACATTAAGATCTTAATAACAAATCCTACGTTCAAAGAATGTGTACCTTATAGGGCAAGAAAATGATACTGATGGCAATATTTATAGTATATTGTCAAAGAGAACATTCGATGGAAGCATGATTGGTGCAAACTGACCCAGGCCAATTTGGTCATTCAACAAGTACAGGAAATCTTTAGTAAATATAGCTGTCTGATAGTAGATATTTTCAGGGTGAAACACCCAGGTGGAAATTCACTTTGAACCTAAGACTAAGGTCAAATTTGTCTAAGAATCCAAACATGATTAAGAACAGGAAAAACTGGAATATATCTGTTTCAAATCTCTGAGATTCTCCATTTGTTGACAAAGACTTACAATTAGCACTTTGCATCAAAACAACTTAAAGGTAGATGAGAGGTTATGTAGACAGAAAACTAGCCAGTCTTGTAACTGGGAGAAGGAACAAATCTTCCTGCAAAGGTGAGATGCAGGGCCTACGTGACTCTTGACCTTGAGATGTGCTCTAGTAGCCTTGGTTTGGTCAGATTATATTATTTTCTACATATAGCTTGAGCTGTCAGTGTGATTCCTACAAGTTAAATCCCTGAACACTTATCCCACTATTAAAAAAAATCAAACTTCACACCTTTTATGCTAATGAACACACCAAAGTTTAAACAACAGACTGCACTGATTCCATTGATTCGTGATTGGAATAAAGCACTGTCAGGGAGCATTAATTCCTAATTGAATTATCTCACATTCTACTTAGCTATCCTTCAGTTCTATATTGAAGAATGTATACATGTGTATATAATATGTTATATCTTGAAATATTTTAGTGCAAATCACTAGGAAGCCCCTCATAATGTATATACAACGTAAAGACTTTGAGCTTCGGTTGTTCTTGTAATACCTGTGCTTATGTTAAACATGGTTTGGAATAAAATGGTAGTTATCAGAGGAGAACTTGATGTATTATACATTCCACAGTAAGTACAACAGAAAAAAATATATGAAAACCAAACACTGTAGTTGATCTGTCTCTTCACTTACTTTTTATTTGTTTGCTAAGATTTTAAAATATATATTGATCTCAGTTTCAAAATCCTTTCTTGGTTAATTTTAGGTGTCACCTTGACTAGATTAAGGAATACCTACAAAATTGATAAAGCATCACTTTTGGTTGTGTCTACGAGGGCATTTCAAGAGGACATTTTCATATGTGTCTGTGGACTAAATGGGAAAGATCCACCCTCAATTTGGTCAGTGTCATCCCATCAGCTGGTCGTCCAGAGAGAGAAAGAAAGAAAAAGGCACTTTCCATCCTTCCCTTGTTCAACTTTTCTTTCAACAAAGTTTAAGAGAGGAAAAATCATATTGCAATCTATTACCATAAGTAGTAAATGAAACAATGCGATGGAAGAACTCAGTCTTGTTTGAGTAGAAAATCCGGTATGGCAAGGTCCAACACAAAACCACAACTATGGTGGAACTATGAAACTCAATGCCTCTAGGAGCAACTGGTTTTCTTGTTGCAATTGTTTTATTCTAAAGCTTGATGATGCATGCACTCTTTGGTTGTTCTTAGTGTCTTTTATAGTGATGTGTGCTCATTAAAATTTTATCAAATAAATAAAATCTACCAGTTTCATAAAGCTTTTTTTTGGAATCAAGTTGTTATATTTCAGTTTTCAAGTAATATCTCCAAATATGTAATATGTTTGAAAGCACTCCCAGCTGATCTCAATTCAGACATTAATAAATCATAGTGTTCTCTCTCTCTCTCTCTCTCTCTCTGTCTGAACTTAAATGTAGTTTCAAAATCACCAACACAATATTCCAGGAAGTTGGTACTAATGAACCATAGGTTCATTAGAAATTAATATGAAAAGCATTTGTGAACATTGATAGAGCTAATCTGATCTGATAAGTTTGTCATATTTTAAAAATATTTGTAAAGTGGTTTCTGGTAATATTAAATTTGTATCTACTTGCATAGCCTAAAGTAAGATGTTACTGTGACAATTTGTTAGGGAGCTTCAGAAAACACACCCTGTGGTTCTTTTGTAAAAGCAAATCAAATCTGTTCTTAAATGAGAAACAAGTTCTAAGCAATCTAAAACTCACCCTATATAACCTTTCAAATAAAAACCTTTAAAGACTATTTTCCACAAGCTTCCTTTGCTTTTCATGAGTTTCTCCTAGCCCTTTATGCTTGACACAGTTTCAGGATGTGTTTGCTAAGTTGTGCTTTGACATGTGGTAGATTCCTCCCATTCAGCTTGCAGTTTCGGCTGCCTTTTAGAACAGCTGTGCTTCATCATCCTTTCATTTATCCAGAGAATACTAAGTGGCAACCCACTGTCATATTGCTGCCAGAGAAAATTAGGTGCTATGCTTCCTGTGTACTGCCCCAGTTACAAGTAAGGAGGGCACTTTCCAAGGAGTGCTTGCCCTGATGCGTGGGAATTGTAGATTTCAACAGAAAAGCTGTATCAAGGAAAGGTATTCACGCCTGACCACATATACTTGATATCACTCCAAAATTAAGGAAATTTTCCATAAATACCTCTATTTTTGTATCAGTGACTATTAGAGAGTAACATATAAATTTTAGGCAATATATTTGTACAATATTCTAGATTAATTTATCCAAATTGGGCCTATATTTTGACAATTAGATCTTTACGTATTTTAGATCACCTTCTTAGAGAATGGAATGACATGGTTTAGGTAGCTAAAGAAGATATTTAAAAACATGTTTTTTTTTTGCCTGTCACACATTGAAATATTTATAGTCACAAATACTTGAGAAGTATATTCATATATATGTATTTTTAGTATGTAAGCATATATATATGTCTTTAAAATATTATATAGGGACTATTGTCTTCTGGGATCATGAAAGAATTTATCTGTTTCTGCTTTTGTAGAAATGACTAATTAATTCAAGGGTGACCCTCCCTTCTTGACTACTGATTGCTGATTTTTGCTGTTATTTTTGTTTTATTTTTTCCTTGCCTGACAGCATGGAAATAGTTAATGGGTATATAGGATGTGTCAGGAATGATGCCAGGGAAATTTACGTGCTTTCTTTCATTTAATTATCCAGATAACCTTGGGCATTTGCTACTATTTCTATCTTATACATTTAAAAAATGGGGCTAGGAAAGTTAAATCACTGGTGTAAAATGCAGTAAAAATAACAAAGCCAGATTCTAGAATTATAGTCCATAACCCTGGTGACCTCTCCCTCTACAATACCTGAAGAAATGGCAGCCCAGGGATGTTTTCTGATTCACCATCAACCTGGCACTAGCTAGTGGGAAAAAATAGACCCCCTCTTTTTCTACTCCATGCTGAATTTTATTTGTCTTTTTGATTGTGTTGTTCCCATTTCCCATTCTCCATCCCAGCCTCTTCATATAATATTCATCCTTTAAGTAGCCTTTCCTAAACCTCTTATCTTAGTTAAAAACATCATGATGTCTCCAAACACATCCAATCCCAAACTTTTCCAGAATGTTTTCTATTACTCTCTGAACTACTCATCCGGCAGTTGCAAAATACCACCTGTCTTCAAAAATTTGTCATTTGACACTCCTCATGACATATAGCTATAAAGTGAAACATATATTTTCCCTAGAAATACAGATTAGACTTTTGATGTGTTATTTAATATTTTTTAAGAAAGACTTTTTTTTTTAAGAGAGAAGGACAGAGAGAGAGAGAGAGAGAGAGAGAGCAAATCAATTTTTATTGAGTTTTCACATTGTCTTCGTTGCTCTGACACCTAGTTGTGTATGTGGGTGCTGGAGTTTGAACTCATATACTTGCTCATGCTGGGCAAGTGCCGTAACCATTGAGCCACTGTTCCAGCCCCCTAATATTTTTATATATGTATTTTAAGAACCCTTACCTAGACCCATGATTTTGTGTAGAGACTATATCCACAACTTATTTTTGACTCCCACTGAGTTTAGTCCAACATTAACATCATAAAATGCATCTAAAAGTACTTGATTGATTGAACTGAACACAGTATTCAGTCATGTTACAGCCTGTCCGTTGCTCTAGACACTAGATTGTCCTACTTGTTATGCCACTAGGATTGACATTAAACTTTGCAGCCATGTACATGAGTGGTTCAAAATAATTCCCAATATAACTGAGGTCTGATGACATTTGGTACCACTGCACTTTGTGGAAATTGATGGAAAATGTCAATTCTTCCCCATGGAAGTTTTGCCAATTTCAACTAAAATGAAAAGTAGACGTTACTGGGCAAACAAATGCATTTCTTTCAGAAAAACAAATCTGTTAATGAGCAAGGTGGCTTGCTTTCAAAAACATGTATCCTGAAAATAATATAATCCTGAAATTAGATTAAGTTATGAACTTTGAAACATTTATTATTAATTAATTGGAGTTACTTTGACCAACTTATAATTGCTTTTCTGAGTATGAAGTAAAAGTGGTTTTATTTTAGGAAAAATCCAAGAATTAATTAATTTGACACTTGAATCCCTATAATGTGACAATAAATCCCTGTGCTAGGCATAGGACATTGAAATTGGATGATGAACTAGTCTCTGAATTTAAAGAACTCATAAGCTCATAGAAATAAATACACTTATTTAATTGTGATTATTGGTTAAACAGAAATATTTACAAACTGCTGGTGACATGAACCGAGAAGATTCAAAGATGTGACTCAGAGAAAGGTAGGCAAAGAATCTTGAGGTAAGGTTTCAAGATACACAGGAAGAATATTTCAGCTAGCTTTAAAACCATAGTCTAACTGACAATATATAATGTGGAAATTTATATTATATGAAGTAGGAGTAGGAACTGAATATAATTTGCCAAACATTGTTCTGTGGTAAGTAGTTCAAAGATCTTTTGTGAGCATTGAATAGATTTTCATAGAAAAGGAAGATATCCCCTTTTACTTAAATAAGCCCAACCTCCTGTAAGAATGAGAAAACAGAACTGGTGGTGGAGTGGAGCTTGGGGAGCAGTGAAACCAGGAGGAATATTGAGAAGATAATTTTATCAATGAGTTATAACCACATACATACAACAGACTTCGGAGTAGATTGGTCAATATCAACAGACATCAGATTAAACTGGTCAAGACTGAAAGGCTGCAAAGAATTCAAATGCTGTACTCCAACTTAAAAAAAATCTGAAACCTCAACATTTGTGTGATACCTAAGATATTAGGTAACTAATTTATGGCTAATGAAAAGATTAAGTTGGTTCAGTATATAATCTTAAAACATTCCATAAAAATTAATTTGTAGGGAAGTTAAATGAAGCCAAGGTGCCATCTTTTAGATTGTATTCACAAAAGTGATTTCTAGTCCTACTCAAAGCATAGAGGCTCCAAAACGGTGCACATCACTCACCGTAGCGTGGAAGACTCTTTCTCACATTACTACTCCCATCCATTCTTCAGTGGAGAGGAGTTGAATAGAGGATAGGCTCAACTTAGCTATATTGGCAGAGAGTATGAGAGAAAGAGACCGAATTTAAAAATTTAAGCCAATCTACCTTAAGGCAACTTCTCAGTCTTTTTAAATTTATTTAATTTTATTCCCTGTGAGTTGCATGGTGGTTCTGGTGGCCTAGAAGTGACCCAGTTCCTTGTTTCCCTTTTCTCATCTGTATTTCTTAAGAATAACTGTAGAATATGTTTGGACTGCAATATTCTTAGATAAATAAGGACTCTATTCCACTGTCTGCCTAGCACTGGATGAACTGCAACACTTTAGCCCAGTACAGCAAGTGACTCTGGGGAATAAAACCCAGGGTGGCCTGATATGAGGTGGGGATCCTCAACTTCAGCAGGAGAGAGGCACGTGCAAAAGAGGCTCTCTCCACCCCCACCAGGTACTCCAAGGCGTAGGGGATGATTCACAGTGAATCCATAGCATTGCATTTTCAAATTTTCTTTTGCAATACAAGGTAACAGTCATAGTTTCCAGGAACTAGGCCCTGAAATCTTTGGGAAGTAGACCTTTTTCTTTCTATAATATTATCATTTAGAATTGGGAAAATGATACCTTTTAACTTACTTTCATAGTTTTTCATTAAGCACAAATGAGATAATTTATGGGAATCCTTTGTGCAATCAAGAAAGGCATCACTTGAGCTGGCACGGTGGCTCAGTGGTTGCAGCATCTGCCTTTCTTGCACAAGGATGCGAGTTCAAACCCCAGCACCTCGTACACAGTGAAGTGTCTGAGCAATGAAAGCCACATGAAGAACTAGATAAAATTGATTTTCTCTCTCTCTCTCTTTCTCTCATTGTCCCTCTCTCTTAAAAAAAAGAAAAAATAAAAAAAATAGAAAGGCATGACTTGCTCCCAGAGAA
>PVKS010032534.1:0-22459 GCA_004027875.1 Aplodontia rufa | reverse complement strand
GGGGGTAGGTGAGAGGTGAGGAGAGGGGGTGGGTGGACAGAGGAGAGCCAATGAATTAAGGGAAGTCTCTCTTCACCCTTTATCTCACAGAGACACAGAAAACAGATTGTAGAACAAAAAACCCTCCCAGGCAGGTTAAGAAGTGAGCGGACACCTGCGGCCATGGGTCCTTGGAACTCAGCCGTGGGCTTAAGGAGAATACCATGCTGTGGAGGCTTCCGAAGCTCGAAGGAGAGTTCTTCAGGGTCTGTCTCGGCATCTCTTACTACCAACTGGAGGTCTGCAGCAAGGAGAACAAAGAACGGTGAGAAAGAGGGGGTACAGTGTCAACAACATCCTCCACATGTGAAAGCCACAGGCCAGGCTGTTGCGGATCTGTAATCAAAAAGCACTCAAGTAATCCAATCAATAAATGGGCTACGGATCTAAAAAGAAACTTCTCACCAGAGGAAGTCCAGAAAGCCCATAAGTATATGAGAAAATGCTCTACATCATCAGTTATAAAGGAAATGCAAATCAAAACTTCAATGAGATACCACCTCACTCCTGTTAGAGTGGCAAAAATGAAGAATACAAACAACGACAGATGCTGGAGAGGCTGTGGGAAAAGAGGAGCACTGTCACACTGCTGGTGGGACTGCAAACTGGTTCAGCCACTCTGGAAAGCAGTGTGGAGACTCCTTAAAAATTTAGGGCTGGAACCACCTTATGACCCACTCCTGGGTATCTTCCCAAAAGAGTTAAAATCATCATATTATAGTGATGTGGCTTCATCAATTTATTATAGCTAGATTATGGAACAAACCCAGATGCCCCTCACTTGATGAGTGAATACAAAAACTTTGGTACATATGTACAATGGAATACTACTCGGCCATTAGAGAAGACGATATTGTGGCTTTTGAAATCAAATGGATGGAGATGGAAAGAATTATGCTAAGTGAAGTATCCCAATCTCCGAGACTCAAGGGCCAAATGGTTTCTCTCATGTGTGGAAGCTAGAATACATGGGGAAGCAGTATGTTAAATGGCTAAGCTAATAATAACTTCAAATTGTATGATTCTTAAGCAACAGGGGGATGACTGCCTAGGATACCTGGAGGCATAGGGTCAGGGACAGGGTGGAGGGAGGGCTTAGGAAGAACATCTAGAAGACTGGAGGGTGGGAATATGGGGAAATCATCTCAGAAGGAGATCTCTGACTTCCACAAGATATTCATTTAACTCAGGGGGTTTTCTGGGGGAAAAAGAAACATGGGGAACTCAAGCGGAGCATCCATGACATGGTATTAGCCTTGGATAACTAAGTATATATACATTTGTTCTTGATTGTTTGACAATGTTTCCCTTTCAATTTTAACTCCATATTCATCTAATAAAAAAAAACATGTTTAATTCCAATTGAGCACAGAAGAGTGAAAATTAATAGCACAATGAATTCATAAATTACAAGTAAGTTCTTCCAAAATTCAGTTACAAGTAGGTAGTTCTGAGTTCAGAACATTTTTCCTTTTCTTCCAGACAAATGAGTCATGTGCAGGGGAAGGCCATGAACAGGTTGGCTGGCCCTTACTAGCTGGGGTAGGTTTTCTTTCAGAAATACCCCATAAACTATTTTTTCTTTTCATTGTTTCTTCCTTATTTTCCTGAATCTACCAGAACAGCCAAGTTTAATGATGTCTGCTATAACCATCACGAAAGTGAGGATAGAGTAAAGGTGACATTTGTCTTTGATTAATGGCTCATTTATAAATTTGATGACAACTTTTGGCTAAAAACCCACATGCAGAAAACTGGGTAATTAATTTTGGGAAAAAAGCCACATGGAGAAACTGCTTAAGGGATCTATAGAGCACACCTAATAAAAATAATTTTATATTGTTTGCTATTAAATTGTCCTTGGTAGAAGAATAAACAAACTCCTAAAGAGTAAGTATACTGGGGCTGGAGTGGTGGTGGCTCAGAGGTTATGGTGCTTGCTTGGTATGCGCGAGTACCCGAGTTCAAACCCTAGCACCACGTACATCAGTGAAGATTTGGAGCAATGAAAGCGACATGAAAAAAAAAAACCAACTAAATAAAAAATTGATTCTCTCTCTCTCTCTCTCTCACTGTCCCTCTCTTAAAAAAAAAGAGTAAATATACTAAAAGCTAAATTATATCATGTATGAAATAACTGGGCTGACTAACTTTCACAACTTCTGAAGGTTACTGTGCTCTGTCATTTCTCCTGCTCCTCCTCACTTTCTAAATAGAAACCAAGAGCAGTCATTGAAACCCACTTCCCTCTATTCTCCTCTCTGCTCTGTTACTTTACATTTTAATGATGACAACGAATCAAGCTTCCGGTGGCTGGGAAATAAACTCTGTGCAGCATTCCATCGCAGGCGCTCTTCCAAGGGTGTATTTCTTTCTCTCTATGCTGCTTCTATTTGCATAAGAATGGGCAGGAGTGAAAGGTTAGAACTTCTAGAAGAGAGGACCACTGCTTTTTGGCAACCATCAAAAATATCAAGAGACTGTTGCTGAGATACAGTCCTATCTCCAGAGCCATGTTTCTCTCAGGCTCCCAGTTCTTACCCACAGAGATGCGGCCTCCTGGGCTGACCTGGAGCAGGGGAGCTGTGACCTGGAACGCTGGTGGCTGCAGATCAGTGGGAAGTAAATGAATGGTGAGGGCCATCTCTGGACTCGTGTGCTCACCATCTGAAACTAAAAAGTGCAAGTAAATATTAATTGACTTGCAGCCTGGTCATCTTCAGGCTGTTTCCATAAATACATAATTGAAGCTTTTTTTTTTTTAAATTGGTTCAGCATCGTCACACATAATTGAAGGTTCACATTCATACATAAAAACATTTTGACAGAGTAGCTTAAACCCAATCCTTGTCCAGGATTGTCCCCGCTTCCCCCACTCCCCAATCTTGTGACTTCTCTGTAGTTGCCGCAAGTTACAGATCAAAATGAACATATACATGCAAATTAAACACTGAAGTTACTAGCTTTATAAGCCTGCTTAGGTGCATTTGGTGTTCTCATGGTAGCCAACTATACGCTACAGTATTTAACACCCCCTTTTTTGCCACCTTCTCCTCCCTCCCTTTTCTCCCTCCACCTTTCATAGCTATAGTCCTTACAACTTACGTGTTACTTCAGATTTGGTGGGTCTACTAAATAAACTTGACTAACTTTCATCCTATCTTAGGTTTTACTCTAGCTTTGGCCCTGAAGTCTCTGGGTTTTTAAGATCATCTTAATACTCTGAAGAGATGTTTATAGACAGAAAAAGTAAATAAGCAAGATTTTGTGGGGCTACTCTATCAAAACTTTTTCTATGGGTAAGAAAAAGGATAAAGGACTTTAAGAACAACGTCATTTTAAGAGTACTTTTGCAACAAGGTGATTTTGATAAATAGTGGAAAGTAACACAAAAAACACACTCTTAAATGATGCTGATAAAGGCTTTTATTTATAGAATGTTTTTAAGAGAGAGAAAAAATTTTTAGTTTTTCTTGCAGCCTTCGTTGTTCTGAGACTTCATTGTGTTTGTGGTGCTGGGGTTTGAACTTGCATACTTGTGCATGCCAGGCAAGTGCTGTAACTGCCGAGCCACCGCTCCAGTCCAGAAAAAAATTTTTTTGATTAAATGCATTCCCCTAATATTCTAGAAAAATATTTTCTTTTAAAAACTCTCCTTTAGAAATTACATATTCCTGTTTCATTAGAACAGAATTTTTTTGAACGGTCAGAAAATCACCATACAAATCACTCTTATGGCATTTGTTTGAAAGTAAGCAGATGCATTTTTACCTGGTCATTATGCACTGTGCCATAAATAGAAGATATCTTTGTAAGCAAAACAGTGACCTTAAGTTTTACTTCCCTTGATTACCAACATCCAAGTGAACACTGATCTCCTGAGGGAAATGAAGGCAAAACTGAGTCTAGCTGTGCTTTCTTGTATCTCAATCTGCCCTCGCTGCTCTTAAATCCTGGTATGGAGGGCACGCGGCACCATCAGCTCATCGGTGTGTTCCTCTATGGTGGCTATTGAGAAAACCACACTACTTATTATTTCAAATGTGTGACACACTTGCAGATGAGCTGGTTATTAGAAGCTGTTTTCCTTCCTCACTTTCTTTTGGACTTAGCAAGTCAGTAGGAATCCAATCTCTTCTGAAGCAAAGCGATTCCTTTAGACATTGCTCAGTGACTCCTAGCAATGATTCCATTCAGGTTTTAGATTTTTCTTAGTCTTGAAGTAGATCTGACAGATATAGCTAGATTTTTGAAGATATGCTCCATGTCCTAGAGAAGTCCAGAAATAGCTCTAAGGAAAGGAGAGAGGATACCATCCACATGGGAATGAAGGTTCTGCATGTTCAGTCAAGGATGGAAATCATTGCCACTGCTTCTTTGCTTATATTCAATCTCCTTTTCTCTGGATGGTCAAAGACAGGGACAGATGATTCTTAAGTTTTGAAGATTTGGGGGAAAACACAAACTTTTCCATAAATGTCAGTGGTTTCAGGACTCTTTAAGTTCCCTAGAATCTAAGTTAAAGTAAAAATAAATAATTGCAAAATATAATTTTATTTTATTTGCAGTAACTTAAATTGGTTTTACTTCTAAGTAGGAAGCAGCTCAGGAAGACATCAACATCCTTATTTGATAGGGGAGGAAAAGCCCTAAAACTTGGTGCTCTCACATAGTTGTTCCATGTGACCATGGCATATCCTTGCCTCTGTAAGCAGAAGAAAGCTGTTTCCCAGTACACGCTACATAATTAGAAAATACGTCATGCTGTGTTTTGCAAGCAAACATAAGAATTTAAAATCAAAATATTAGCAATTACATGTCTAACCCTCTCTTTAAAAACAAAAAACAATGTTTCTGATTTCCCTGAGAAAGAGTGAAACTGCCACTTTGGGTTAAATGCCTCCTGCGGCATCATTTGGCTCCTCAGAACTGCTCCACACGGCATCTGCACTTGTGAAGTCAGCCGGCTCAGGAACACCAGTTTTCTTTCTCATCTAGCTTATTAACTGGAACATCACTCTCCATCATTCTATGGGTTAATGTCAGGGTTGTTGCTGCCTTATTTCATTATTCATCCAATTCACAATTCTCTCTCACACAACTCTCCTAAAAAAGATGGCTTCCTTCCTACTAGAGTCCAAGTTTTTCTCCTAAAAATAAATAAATACAGGAACCATAGGCAGGGAATAAGATAATTTAAGGTCAACCCAAAGTCCTCTCTTTACTCTGTAAAGGGTTCAAGGATCATTTAACTCAAAGTCCTAAAGAAGTTAATTGTTAACCTTTCACCCACTCAAGCTTTGAGGTAAAAGTTGAGTCACATTGCTATGACCCTTATTTTTCATTATTAACACATACACATCAGATGGATCTAATTATCCCAGACTATGAACTTGTATTAAATCCTAGTTCTCCTCTTTACCAGTGATGGAAACCTGGGCAGATGATTTACTCCTAGTGATCATCAGTGTCCCTAGATTTAAAATGCTGAAAATAATACCTATCCTTGTAAAATTGTTATAAAGATTGAATAAGACTATATTTATTGTAAATTATTTTGAAAAAGGTAAAAAAAAGTATCATATGTTATGACTGATTACATGAATTACATAGAAGCCTGTCATTAGAAATCAGCTGATTGTGGGGTCACATCAACAGTGACACAGCACCGAAACTTACTGCTGATTCAAGAATGATTTTTAACTATCAAAGAAGAAAGGAAGGGCTGGGAGTTTGAGGGAAGTGATTTTCTGTCCCACCAAGATTTCTACCTCTGTGAAATGTCACAGGACACATGGCTGGTTGCTGTAATGGAATAGTCAATCCCATCTACATGGCTATTTTAAGGTTTTATTTATGGCCAACCATCCTCAGTCAAACCCGAACAAGAAATCTTGTCCCTCTGCTGCCCCAGCATAGAAGCCGGTCAGACTCTTGTGCTGACTGGCACTCAGCTTGTATTGCGGTGTGGAACAATGATGCTAAGGTCTTCCGCACACAGGTTTCTCAGCTCACTCTCTGGGGCGTAAGACGTTTCCTTCCAGTAAGGCATTTAATGAGTCACTTTATTCAAGACTACATGCAACGATGACTCATCAGCTGGGTATAAGAGCAATGACTTTGAGCAGTCATTGTTCTTTACCTATATTATTATTATTACCTCTACCTATAGATCCAGCCTTCAGGCACAGAGAGGTTAAGAAACTTTCCCAGAGTAGGTTGAACTTCAGACCACCTGTCTCAGACTCTAAGATCTTAACCATTATTAGCTCTTCTTAACAAATATTAGGATAAATTGAATTTGGGCTCAAATGACATTAATCGTTATCATCCTTGATAGATATTTTCTATGAATATAAAATTAAGCAATTACTAGGCAACCAACCATGTGATTATTTTAGAAGAAACTTCTTATAGAAAAAAAGCCACATAACTTTTAAGTAGCTCTTAGAAAATAGGTATAAGTACTGATGAAGGGAACAAAAAGGAAGGACTAATAAGAGAAGGAAAACTCCCACCTCCTAATAAAATTAAGATTAAAATCTTTACCTGTGAAGTGGAATTTCACCGACTCTGGGAGACCTGAAGAGGGTAAGAGAGAAAATCATACATAAATATTTTGGGAAAGGCACAAAATATGTGGCAGAGATTAAGAAGGGGAAAAAATGTTTTAACCTAAATTATTCTGATTTGAGGAATGATCAGTAAGTCATTTGCTAATGTTATGTCAAATTTAATGATGCCAACATTAATTTTAAGTAGCAAAAAGAACCACATAGTGGAATAATTCTATATCACAGCAGTTAGAGTGATTTATAATACATTCATTCAGATCCAATTTTATCAGTACATAAAATCCTGCAAATTGGTGAATGTGGGTGATGTCATATATCACTGATGGTGCTCTCAGGTGGGTCAATCGCATTGTAGAATTGAGTGATCTCAGGACATTGATTTACACACTGTAACTGTGGGAGAGATTTATATTGTGGCATTTATCCCATAGATTATACAAGACAGGGCTCTGCTTTCCCAAAGAGCCTCTAGGATTAGGCAGATATAGGAGACTTGAAAATTACTTTGACCATGGCTGGCATGGTTTCCTTTCCTTGAATCCCAGACTATCTTGAGTTTCTTATAAAGTAGGTCTTTTAAAGTTGGTGCTAGAAAACCATGAATATTTTCATGGGCTTTTTTAGTTAATTACCCAGTTACTAAACACTAGGGACACTCCTCAGAGAAAGGGCCTCTCCATGCCCTTAGAGATTTTCAATCGAATTAACGAATTAAGGAGTTAACCATTTTCCTGGACAAAAACATATAAAAAATATATGTTTATATATATATATTTTCTTTTTTAGAGGTTGCAAATTTTTATTAAGATAAAAACAAAATTGAAATAAAAATTATAGGGAAACTATTTAGACAATATATTTAAAAAAGAGAAGATATTTGGGTAGCACATTTGGGAAAGAAGAAGGAACTTATATAGTAGCAAATATCATTTCCTATGTTTACCATATCAAAAGATAGTCCAGGATTATTTTTTAACCGGTGTTTAACTTAGCACAGAAATCACCAGCTGTTCTATTTGAATACATCTACTATATAAAAATAATATCCTATTTTCAGCATATTATATGGTGCATATATTTTAGAAATAAAGAAACTCAAAAATTTTCAAATTATTCCAAGGCACAGCAATATTTAGGGACCTCTGACTCCTCTGCAGTCAGCAGCTTTGAATACTGGATCAAGGGAAGAGAGAGGATGATAAGGCTTAAGGCTATTATGGTTTAGTAGGAAGGCAGGCACTGGGTTTAATGAAAAACCTCAATTATTTTTTCCACTCAATCTCTAAAAATGTGTCCTCTGTCAAATCCTGGTATTAATCTCAGAAGGTCACTTGCATTCTCCATCCCTTGGTCAAGCCTTCCCTGAAGTACTGCAGGACCCGCCTCCCCTCACTCATGTGCCTGTTCACGTTGGCCTCCTTGTCAAGTGCATTCACATCACTGCAGTAAAAAATTTCCTTATAAAAGCCATCCCCTGTATCCTAAAATCTCCACTGCACTCCTCTTGTTCTTGAGATAAAGACCCAAATCTTTAAGGTTTCCAGGGCCTGTAAGGTCTGGCCTGTCACTCCCATCAGGCTTATCCCTGCACACTGACCCTCCACATCGCAGAATCATTGACTCTTTTCAACCCGTCAGGGCCTCTACACACAGGGCACGTGCTGTTCCTTTAAGAATGCTTCCCCTATACCTACACGCACACACAGCCTTGGCAGCGTGTATCCATCCTGCCACTGCCAGTGTCTACCTCGGGCAGCCTCCACTGAGCCCTCTATGTAGGTCAGTGCTTAGTTCTACCATGGACACCTGTTCTCCTTTTCAGAGCTTTTATCTCAGTCTGCAATTAATCATTAAGTACTGGGATTATTTCTCACTTGTCTCTATTCCTAGATCCCCAAATAGGCCAAGAGCGCATCCATACCTTTCTTTGCTCACCATAGTATCACTTAGTGATTGACACACAGGGGCTACAAAACAAAAGCTCATTGGTAGTACTTATTGGAAGTATGCCTACATGAATTAATCGGAAAAAGAAAAGCTGGAATAGAGGCAAAGGCAACTAGTGGCTGACAGGTTACAAGCTATTTTGCATAACTATAAAGCAGTGTCACCAAACTATTCAGGGGACTGTGGGGAGAGTAGAGGCAAGTCAGCCATGAAGACCTACAGAGATCAGTTTAGACGCCTCAAGGAAGAGAGAGAGAGAGAGAGAGCATTACCGGCGAAGGAGAAGGCCATGATCTCCTGAAGGTGAGGGGCTGCAGAGGGAGGGCGGTACATGATTTTCCCCTGGTTAATATCTTCCTGTGTGAAATACCGGATGGGTGAGTGAGGTTGGTCCCTGTGCTCGATGGTACCTGGGGAGGAAGAGATTGGCATGAGCATCACCAGTAACTCTCAAGGCTGACAGGATGGCCAGAGTCACAAAGCCTGTCTTGCTCATTGGTAGGCATCTTTTATCCTTCAAGACCAATTAGTCTCAGCTTGTTCTTGGTATATGTTCTCCTGTAATTCAAGAGAAGGGCAAATCTGAAATCCAAAGTAGAGTCTTACTAGGATTCATGGAATATAAATCACAATAAGAGGAAAACTATTGCCCCTAATGAGCTTGGACCATGTTATTTTCCATAAGTCACAGAAAGGAAACCATAACTATGAGACCCTCCCTGTTGAGTTTCATTTAAAGGGCAAGGTCTCTGAGAGACCAGCATGGACTGATCTGATGAGGCTGTAAACAGATTTTCCTTAGTCTTCCCTCCTCTGTGATAATCTTTGCAACAGTATCATGGATCTTGATGACTCTAAAATCTGGACTGGATTTCACTTGGCTTGTGATCAATGTGTTAGGGGCTGCAGGTCTGCCTGTCATTCATAAATGTTGCAGGAACAGAAGTGATGCTCTGATCATCTTTCATGACTTGTTCATGCTTTAAAAGGAGACCACATGTGAGGCTGGGTGTTGAACTAATTCTCCTGAGTGGCTGAGGGAGTGGTGGCCATTCTCCAGAAGGCAGCCCAGCTGGTGGTCTGACACTGTGGGGAATTTCTACTGTAACTTAGAAAGATTAAAAAAAAAAAAAGAGCAGGCTGACTTTTAGACCATAAATGTCTTTGGATTTTATCAAAGGGTAATGGAGTTTAATTTTCATACTTTTGCTTCTTGTTGAGAATTTGTTAATGGGAGAGGCTTCCTTCAGGGGTGGAGGTTGGTGTTGGAAGAGCAATCTCAGAGGAGGGAGCAGAACTCTGTCAAAAGAAGCTGGTGTCCTTTCTGGGAGGGATGGCACACCTTTGTTGGACATAAGCTAATTGGTTAAGCCCAACATTAAGAGTTCTGATTGCTGGGACTGATGGCAGGGGCCCACCTGTCTTCTACACTCCCATGTTCCCTACAGGATGAGGAGTGACAGCCAATTGGGGAGGAAACTGAGTATGTGTGGCTTGGCCCCCTCTGGATCTGGTAGACCTCCTTGTCCTTAGCTCTTGCTCATTTTGGACTGATTACAGGGTCCCTACAGACAATGCCTACGAGTGCTGGGTTCTATCAGATCGTGGAAGAGGGTGAGTGATCCAGGGGCACCACGTACTCCAGCCAACTCTGCCAGAGCCAAAGCCAACAAATTCTTATTTATCTTTCTTTTTTAGTTCCAGAGGGCAGGAGCATGGGGTACGAGTGATTGTTATTCCTAAAACCTTAACAAGTATCTCTATACACACAAGCAGTAAAAGCTACAGACTTTTAAAGATTTGTCCACAAACAGTAGGCAATAGCACCTCTCAAAATATCATTTACTGCACATTTTACCTTGATTTGGATACAGAGGTAGAGTGATATTGTATATAATCTTCCCACTGGGTCTCTCAGAGTTCACAAAGGACAGGGCATGAGGTTGAATGACAGTCAGGCCGTCTTCCCGAGCCTTAAAAACATTTAGAAAGGAAGAAGAATAAATGGTGTGATGAAAACAGAATCAAAAAGGACAAACCCAAGCCTCAAAAACCTTATAAAGAAAACAAAACCAAATTCCCACTGGGCTTTTAAATTAGTCACACCAAATAGAATTTTCTCCAGGAGTCCAAAAGGATCTGGTGTCTTGCATGGCAGACGTGTGCCAGCCTCAGGAAGTACTCAGGGTTACAGAGACCTTTGCAGGTTGTCTGGCCTCCTGGCCTCGGGTTTATGTCAGTGTGTGCTGTGGGGGTCCCAACATGATGATTTTTCCCTAGGTGGAGCTTGTATTGAACACGTTTCAAAAGGAGGCTCCACAGCTGGCTCTTCTACTGTTCCCAGCTGGCTTCCACATCTCTGCTCCTTTAACTTAATGGGCTAAAGTTGAATCTGTAAGAAGTTCTGAGGATCCAACTGGGAGGTTTAAGTTTGACCCCAGGAGTTTCTTCAGAGCATTACCCCAAGCCTCAGCTTTGCTAATTTGTGACACTTTCTAGCAATATTAAGCAGAGGGCCTACGTGTGACTTTCACTATCCTGAGCACATCCATGACCCCTCAACCATGGCAACACTCAAAAACAAAAAGATTCAAGCTCCCACGACAAGGCATGACAGTGGGTTGGGGACAGAGGCAGCAAAGAGAATAAAAGGGAAAACGAGTCTGAGCATGGACCTTTGCCTGGGCCATGCATGCTGTCTTAAGACAGAACACAATATTCCGCTTGTTGTGGGCTCCTCCTAACCCACCCTTGGGGCAGGCTGCAGTGTGATGCTCTTCTGCTCTTTGAAGCTCTGTTTCTTTCCGCAGGAATTTCCCCATTTAGAAAAGGATTAAGTGGGGCTGCAATGCTCCTAGAGGAGGGTGTGGTGTTCTTCCTTTTAACCATAAAAAGATTGAAGGTTGCAGTTGCTTTCCCCCCTCCCCGTGGACAAGCAGTATCTGCAGGTCAGGACAATCCCCCTATAGTAGTAAAGAGTCATATTTCAGGTCCCTGCTCAGGTCTGGAATGTAATGAGCAAGGAAAATTAGAATTACAAACAGCAGCTGGTCTCTCGCCCTAAAATAAAACAAGTAGGGACAACAAATTAAAAATATATGCCCTGTATAAAGTGTTTACAACCCATTTATGTGTGCAGACACATGTGGGATGGATACAAGAAAAAAGTAAAGGCTTAGTACATTTTTCAGTAGCATTTGCCAACTTCCAATCTCAAAACCATCGAAATAACCAAAAGTTCTCTGAGTATCATGGGACACTTTTGAAAATTTAGATGTCCCTAAAACAATAAAAGTGATAAAAAAAGAGAATTAACAAGGACATAGGACTATGGAAAAGGGAAATAAGTTCCAGCCAAGACAACAGATATTCTATTTTGGAATTTATGGATACTGTTTCTCTACTAATAGAAATAGACATTAGGTAGAAGAAGTAAGGACATCATTCTGTGAGAAAGCAATATCAAGGTTGAGATATATAAAAATATGATCAATTTTAATATTGCCTATTTGGAACATTCAATTTTTATCAATTAAACATGGTAAGAAATGAGAAATTGACTTCATGGAAATTGTTATGGAAGACATTTTTTATAACATATCAACAAAAGGAAATCACAGAATAATAGTTTTCATAATACCCATATTATCCCTGAATTTGTCCCCAGTCCAAATCCACTGCCACCACTCTGCTCAGAGCCAGCCTCTGGCCCGGATCCCTGCCCTGGCCTTCTGACTGCTCTCTCACCGTCCCTACAGTTTATTTCAGCATGGCAGCCAATGTGACTTTTTACAAAGGACACTGGACCTCTGCTCAATACCCTGCAGTGGTTTGCAACCAGAACAAAAGCCATGTCCTTCCAATGGCCTGTAGAGGCCCTAAGATCTGTGTCCCCACCACACCTGTGGACTCACATCAATTATTCTCACATTTCTTTAGGATACTCTTAATAAGGAGACCCCAAACTGAAGTTGTCATGGCTCCCCCCTATGTCCCCCATCTCAATGAGTGGCACTTTAGTATTCTCAGAAACAAGGGTCTTCCCACATCTAATTGGCCACTGTGCCTCTCAACCTTCTTAATCTTTCTTCCTTTTTTCTACCATCTTAATAATTTTTAAGTGTCCCCTTACAGTAGTACTAACTATATGCGTATTATTACACAACAGACCTCTAGAACTTTTCCATTTTGTAAAGTCAAAATTCTACAATCATTGAGAAACTTTCCTTTTCTCCCTCTCCCACTCCCCTGGCAACCACCATTCTACTTTCTTTCTCTAAGAAATTGACTACTTCTAGAGCCTTCATCCAAGTGGAACTATATGGTTTTATTTTATTTTTTTCATAATTGGCTTCTTGCACTTGGCATAATATCAAAGATAATTCATGTTGTAGATTATAATAGGATTTCCTCCTTTTTAAGGCTGAATAATACTCTACTGTATGAGCACATTGTGAGTAAATAATATATACACACATGTATATATCACATTTATATGTCATGTATATGTTCCATTTATATATCACATTTTCCTTTTTCATTTATCTATCAGTGGACATTTTAGATTGCTTCCAGCTCTTGGACATTGTGAATAATGCAACAATGAACATGGATGTGTGGGTATCTCTTCAAGATCTTCCTGACCCTTAACCTTTATTGACACTGCCTAAAGATCATGACATTAACCTCTCTTGTTCTCTATTTCTATATACCCCCCATCCAGAATGTTCTCTACCCTGTAGCCAGATGGTCTTCCTAAACCAATCATTAAAAATCTAGCCATGTCACTTTTCTGCTATAAATCCTCCAACACCAACAGTCTTCTGAGACAAAATGGAATTTTCACCTGAAGGTCCTTGATCTGTCACTGCTTGCAACTTTTACACCTAGGGATTCATGCTCCAGCCAGCTGAACTACCTGTATCTCCTCGAATGTGTCATGTTCTCCTGTGTCTCCTTCTTTTTTCATCGGCTGTCCCTATTGCCTGGGATGAATTTCCTCCATTTTACTTCACATCAGTGATTCTGTAAGTGTGATCTGAGCAGAGCAAACGACATCTCTGGGGGACTTGTCAGAAATGCAGATTCTTGACCAGACCTGCTGAGTTAGTAACCGAGGGGGGGTGGTTTCCAATAATCTGTGTTTTAACAAACTCAACAAGATTTTAATGCAGGCTTGAGTTTGAGATCTTGAAAATCTTGAACTTGCGATCATTTCCACTCAGCTAGCTCGGTCCTCTTCTCGAGGAAGCTTCTGTAGTGCCGTCCCATGCCCTGATGCTCTAAGTGCCCTCCCATTTTCTCCTAGGTCATTGAGATCATGGCACTTATAACTGCATTATCACTGTTTATTTACTTGTCTTCTCCTTGAGACTCAAAGTTCCTTAGGAATAGAGACTGCACTTTAAAGTCACTGAATGGGTGACAGCTTCCTCAGCACTTAGCATAAACCAGGCGCGCAAACATGCTTATGAATGTACCCCCAGATGAATCCACATGGAAGTAGACTCCTACTTTTAAAAATATATATGCTTGCATTCTCTATGTAGTCTATAACCTGTAGTCATAATGTAGTTACAGAATATGTGCAAAAATCTGTGTGTTTAGATGAGTCCAAATCACTGAATTGAGAATGTGTTTTTATCACAGATTATAAGTCTATTCTACAGCCATGGCTGTAATTAATGTCAAAAGAAATACATACTGTATAACATATGAGTAAGCAAATCACATTTTATGGTAAACTAACTTTTGAGATATCCTAAGTTTCAGATACACAGACCTAATTTGCAAACATCAAGCCTGAGACCCTGGAGGTTAAAGCAACTTGACAAGCCTCCTCCGAGGTGCTCAGCAGCAGAGCGGAACGGCACCATCTTCATGGCGCCTGGCCCATTTTTTCCCCCTTCTCTACTCAAAATAACACTGCATTAGCATTTGGCAAGAAATGTGTGTGCACATTTTTCTTTACAGTTTAGAGAAAATTCTGATCCAAGTTCCTCCAGTCAGAATGATGAATTAGAGACCTGATAGTGCTGCTGAATTATGATTTCTTTAAATTACGGTTTATGGTGGAAATGCCGATACCAGCTATTCATTAAAAACCTTCTATTTTCCCCTTTATGTCTCTGTCATGCCCCAGACCCATAATTTCTGAAACTATCACTGCTTGCTTTGTTGTGGCTCAACGCTGATACACTAGTTTGGAATGTAATTATGTGGGCACTCGCTAAAACATGGATCCATAATAGTTAATTTACAAGGGTTTGCATGCTTGTGGCTGTCTGGAAGAGTGGTTCTGGCATCACATTTACCCTAGACACAGGGTTATAGTGGAGCTGCTAACTATCTGAATGGAGCTTCACGGGTCCATGTTGGTGACACCTTTCTTCAGATCTTTCCATCCACCACATTTCTCTCACCGTAGCACCAGGGCCTTCTGTGATCTGGTGCAATGACCTCCACATTGCCTTCCTAATTTCTGCATTCTGATGGGACTATTTGCAATTTCCCCACAGTCGGATTCTTTCTCACTCTGGCTCTTTCATGTGTTCTTGATATCTGTGGCAGTGCCTTCTGACACCCCTCCTCCATTCTGCCCCCAATTTTCCCTTGGCTAATTAATTGCTGCTTCTCTCTAGATGCAGCCCTGACATCTGCTTCTCCAGAAGTTTTACAGTACAAGCAAAATTTCTCATAGGGCTTTTAAAAAATGGGTAACAGTTTCTCCGGCTAGGTGGTGCTACACCTGGCTAAGCAATTGTACTCAAACAGAGTTAATGACATGGACATAAGCCGGAAGTTTCTTCCAAATACTCAAGGAGAGACCCTGTAACTGGGATGCTGGAGTAAGGACGTTGACAACGGATGGAAGGTTAAGATGGAGTCCACATAACTTTCCTTTCGCCTTGGGAATTTTAAGTTTCTTTTTCAAGTCAGTGAGAAATGTGCTTCCAGGGCTGCTATTATTGGCTCTGGTGTCTGGGTTCTGCACCAACAATTTACTACATTTAAAACCAGGACACTGCATCAAATCCCATCAGCGTGCCCCATGCCTCTCCCAAGTGGAAACCATCAGCATTCCCACTCAACTCACGGTCATATGGAGAGATGTTCCCAGAGAGAGCTCAGGAGTCTCAGGTGCATGTGGTAAGATTGCAATGTTGAACACACGGCTCTCCAGGTGGGCCTGGGCATCTGTAGCCCTGGACACCTGAAAAGCAAAGTCATCCCGATAAGCCTCTCCTCTTCTGCTGGTTAGAGCATGCTTGCATAGATTTAGCTTTTCCCCATTTAAACCATCTGTCTTTGAATTCTACACGCTCCTGTGTTAAAATTTTCATTATGCTCTTCATAGTTTATTATTAATCATTTACTGATTATAAAAAAGACACATAACCATTTTGGGCAATTCTAAAAATTGCAGTAAAGTATAAATAAGAAATAAAAACTCATCTAGAATTTTATTACTTAGAGTGATTAATACATTGACATATTTCAGTTTAATCTTTTTACTGTGCAGACAAACCTAAATTTATATGCAAATATATATTCTAAGTTTTTACTTAATACTATGATATTTTGCTAAACTATTAAACATTCTTGAAAACATAGTTCTGCATGGTCACATAATGCATTACTGTGTGTATATACCATGTGATTTTTATTCCTCTCATTTTTACCAGCATAGATATCTGTACCTAGAGTATCAATGACAAATATTGCCTCACTTTACACAAAAAGATTAATAACATTTATAATTAGGGTAGTAGTCACAAAATTAACTTTTTGTATTTCAAAAATGCTGAAAAAGGGGTTAGGGAGGTGGCTCAACGGTGGAGCACTTCCTGGCATTCACACAGTCCTGAGTTTGATCCCCAGCATGGCATATACAAATAAATGAAGGAAAAACAAAAATCAGATGAAAAAAATTAATTCTCTCTCTCTTAAAAAAAAAGCTGAAAAAAATGATGCTTTTCCAGGTAGCTTCTTGTCCCTTTAAACTCTCCCATGTCTCCATTGTTTGTTCCATCCTAATCTTTTCACATGGTTTGATAATGTTTCCCCTTCAATTGTATCTCTATATACTTCTAATTAAAAAAAAAAAGTTAAAGAAAAGAACTGGTCAGGCCGGTGGGGCCACATGTAGTTGCATTAATTCCATATGATAGGAGTCAGGGTCCTGCAAATTCTGAGACAGAAGGCAAGTCTGAAGTTATCCCAAACCAAAAATAAAATAAAATAAAATAAAATAAAACAAAAATCAAAAAAACCCTCTTAGTCTTTTTGTGGATCACATCACATGCCTGGAATCAAGCTTCAGAATACCTATGTGACTTCAAGGAGATACTTCATATTGTTGCTATAAACAATATTAACATCTATAATTTACCGATCATCGAGTGTGAGCTTAGCATTATACTCTCTGCTTCTCAAAGGCTATCTTCTTGTCCCCCACAAAGTAATATTATTATCCCTTTTCTTATAATTGAGAAAATTAAAGGTCAAAAACCAAAAGCAATGTGTTGAGTTGAAAAACCAGTAAGCGTGCGTACTTAGTCAGGTCAGCGGGGTTTCTATATTTCCATTGACCAAGATGACTCACTTTGGTAGCTTTTGGAAATGAATAAAGGGGAAACATACTCTCCTATCTCTTAAAGAAAAGCGGGGAGTCGTTGTGCAGGTAGTGAAATGTGGGCTATTACTGAGCAAGTGAGTTAGTCTGGCTTCCCAGCGAAGACACTGGTAGTAAAACACACTGATTTTTTTTCCAAACTGTATCTCCTGAGCCCATGTCGATATGATCTGAATATACGTAAACTAGGGCTACTGCGCACACCAAGAAACGACTGTAACTGTGCATGCTTTCTTCTCCCTAGACCGTCTCTATTTTAAAATGCCACTCACATTACATAAATCTCATCTTACATGTGAAGTAACAGATGGGGTGCATTGATGGCTCATGACAGCACATCAACATTAAGATGGAATTAAATCTATGCAACTCATTATGTTGTATTTCCTGCTTTAACGAAAAAAATGGGAAGAAAAGAATCATCACAACATCTTTTTTAGTTTAAAATCCTTTAGGGACACTAAAATGATAAATAGGAAAGTTGCTAACCATTTTATTTTAGCACATGGCTATGGTGTCTGTGCATTTTAAATCAAAATATGAGGGAAGCCTATAAAACAATAAGACTTTAAAAACAAACAAACCCCAACTTTTATGACCAAGAGAACATAATCCCAGAGAGTTGTTTCATACTTGCAAAAAAGATGCTGTCGGTGTTCAAAATGCACTTTTTGGAATGCCTTCAGAGGGAGTTCACAAATCATTAAGAGAGCTGAGTGCATTACTTCATAATTACTCCCCACTTTAATAAAAAATAATTACCACTCTTTTTATTACTAGACCTGATTCTGAATGACTTTTGGCTATTTTTTATATATTTAAATCTTCTTCCAAAAATGTATATTGTCATCATTGAGGATATTATCCCATATACTTTGAAAGTAATTTCAATTTGGAGTTCTAAGTACATTTGGCAAAAAAATATTGGGAAGACTCTCCAAAGGGAACTACTTAGTAAGTAATAATGTTCAGATGGATGTCTTAAATTATAGTGAGTTAGTTTAAAAAAATAATTTTACTCTCATTTTTAAATTTAATATTATTTTATCATATTACATTTTATTTATATGCTTAGGAACCAACTTCCAAGAGCAATTGAATGTCGTTTTGAGCAAATTCTTAGAATCCCCTTCCAGGGAAAGGCTCCACGTTGATGACATTCTCTCTGCTGACCTCTGAGGAGATGAAGACACATCCCCAGATTCTAGTTTGCTGAAGCGACTTCTTTTGATTGAGGTCTTTGCCTCCATTCTGACTCATTCTCTGATGACTGCTGTAGTCCCCAGGTGCTAACAATGAGAAGTTAACTAGGGCAAAAGGCCCAGTGTTTGCTCACTCATTGGACATTCAATGCGCTCAGCAGAATCTCATTTTAACGGTTTCCAGATTTATCTCAACCTACTCTTTGGAAAAGCACATCTTTTACACAATATAAATTAGTCAGGCAATGAAGATGTACACACCAGGCGTCAGAAGCAGAACAGATGGTAATTTTAACAAGGTGAGCCATCACGGTTAGTTTATTCCCGACTGGATCCGGGACAAAGGAAAAGCCTTAGACTTGGATGTGACACTGCTTTGGCTGATCACCATTAACATATATATTTTCTCTGACATTACCCCTTTCTTTTCTGTATCCCTGCTTAAACATTCCTGTTCTTAATTCTTTATTCTTCATATTTTTTTAGTTTTTTTTTTTATTCCAAATTGTGCTAGCCAGAGTTTTTGTATGATTTTGTTTTCAAAATATCAGGTTTTGTACTCAGTCATCATTTCTAGCATTTTATAATTAATCCACTCTTCTGCTTATCTTCTTTTTGCTTTCCGTAGGTTTCCCTTGTACTTCTTAAGCTAAACATTAATCCATTTATTTTTGTGCTTCACTGCTCAATAATAAGAGTTGCCATCAATTTTCTTTTGAGTCTAATTTTGCCCATATCATTTGTTTTGATAATTGATTTCCTCCTCTGTAATATTTCTTTTCTTTTCTTTTAAGAGAGAGCAGGACAGAGAGAGAGAAAGAGAGAATCAATTTTATTTAGTTTTCCATGTGGCTTTTGTTGCTCCAACACTTCGTTGTGTATGTGGTGCTGAGGTTCGAACCTGCGTCCTCACACATGCCAGGTAAGTGCCGTAACTGCTGAGCCACCACTTCGGCTCCCAATATTTCTTAATAGTTTACTGTTTTGGTTTCCTTTAAGATCTAGTATTTATTTAGGAGATCATTTTAAATTCCAAGGGGTTCAAATTTTTTTCAAACAGAAAGTTTTCATTATTAATTTGTAAAATAATCATAATAGAACATAGCCAGTATAATTGCCCATTTATTAATCCGTTGCAGGTCTCCTAGCAGTCAAATATTTCATCAGTTTTTATAAATTGTAATAACAAACCTTTATGTAGCACTTACTATTTGATAGGCATACAATGCCTTGTATGTATTAACTGAATCTCAATAGTTCTATTTCACAAATGAGGAACCTGCAGCACAAGGATGTAGCTCAAGTAATTTGCCTAAAGTTGTGTGGCTAATAAATGGCAGAACGTACACCCAAATGTACAGAGTTTGGCTGTAAGTCCATGATTTTATCATAAGATGTTGAATGCTCCTAGAACATTTTTTTCCTTCAAAAATATTTTTATATTTTGAATTTTTTTCCTGAACACTTTGGTTTGGTCATTATTTAATATAAACATTTTTTTTAAAGAGAGGGACAGTGAGTGAGTGAAAGAGAGAGAGAGAGAGAGAGACAGAGAATCAATTTTATTTAGTTTTTCATGTGGCTTTCATTGCTCTGACACTTCGTTGTGTACGTGGTGCTGGGGTTGAACCTGTGTCCTTGCACATGCCAGGCAAGTGCTGTAATTGCTGAGCTACTGCTCCACCCCCAATATAAACATTTTTGTTGTGGATGTCTGCTTGTGGAGACACCCATTTATTTGAATACATAGATTTCTTTTTAAAAAATCTCCTAATGTTATTAATTACATTCTTCTTCCCAACACAATTTCCAGACCATTCCAGAAAATTGACCAAGTCATTTATAAATGAGGTGACAGCTTTCACAGACTTCAGAAAAGCCAGGAAGCAGAGGGTACCTGGAAGTGGAAGGAGTCACTCTGGGTCGGGGCTCCTGAGTGCCTATACCACACGATGCCATCATTGATGTCCTGTTGGGTGAAGGTGCTGGTGGAGGTTGCTGTCCTTCCATCAGGCAGGTGCTGCCCTTGGTCTGCAGGACTGTCTGCAGGCATATTCACCAGAAGGACCACTTCCCCTGGGAAAGCACAGGCCACAGAGTGAAGGGCTCTCCAGGGAGTGAGTCAGAGTTCTTATCCTTCCCCATCCTTCTTGTCTTTTATTTTTTTAAACCAACAATAATTATTTTTATCTAAGATGAAGGAAAGGATGTTAACACAGAACTCAACAGATATTACTAAATTCAGCTTTAGACACGGAATTCCAAGTCTTTCAACTAAAAGAACCAAAAGTCATTCAAGGACAATTCATGCATAAAAGTTGTATAAACGAGGCCCAAATTTCTGTGTTGGCTGTAAACAAACATCAGACAATGAATGGATTCATTTCTATATACAACTTTCTATGCAACAGAAAATGTTGTCTAACCAGTTAAGTTTGGGATAAAAACACAATAGAAAAGTAGAAAACATTCAGTGAAACAAACTCTCAGGACAGTTCTGTCTAATGAAAATATTACCACCAGCTCTGCATGGTGGTACAGACCCAGCTCTACCACCTCTAATTCCATGATCTCACTTAGGCTCTGAAAGTCACTGTTCTTTGTTGGTAAAATGAGAATAACACAGGTTGAGCATTTGCAATCTGAAAATCTGCAGTGTTAAAATCTATAATTTGAAATGCTCCATGATCCAAAATTTTTAAAACACTACTATGATGTTATGCTGGAAAATTCTACATTGAACCTCATGTAATGAATGGACCAAAGTAAAAATGTGGGAACATTAAAAAAACACTGTATAAAATTATTTTAAGGATATGTGTATAAGGTATATATGAGACATAAATGAATTTCATGTTTAGATTTGGGTTCCATCCCTAAGACTGATCATTACATATGCAAACACTCCAAATTTTTAAAAAACCCTCTGAAATCTGAAATATTTGTTGTCTCAGATATGTTGGATAAGGGATATTCAACCTACTGTATATACTTCATAAGTGCTTAAGAAGGAGCTTGGCCATCCTTATTGTAATTTCTATTTAATACTTCTAAATGATGTTATTATCATCTCCACTGTACAGATGAAGTTCTTTAGGCTCAGAGAAGTTCAGTGGAGTTCACAAAATGATAGAGAAATAATAGAGATTTCAATTTTAAGCTCATATTCTTGGTCTTGAACCTCTGTTATTAATCATAATTATTTTGTGTATATGTATCAGCATTAACCCTGCTAAATAACTGATCATGTTTTCTCCTTCACACTTTACTTTATTTGTACTGAAGCAAGGAAATATAAATCTAAATACCACCAATCTGCTTTTTACTGCTTATTATTCACCTGAAGCTAATGTTGTCTTACAGTGAGATCATAAATACAGAGGTGTTATAAGAAACTATTAAAATTTCACAAGAAGGATGTGCCTTCAAGTGAAGACCAAACCAAAAAAATAGATGAACTGCTGAAAATAAGCTATAGTCACATGAAAATGCCACCTAGTAATAAATCTGAAAGAAGCCACCCTATCACTTTGATAGTGAAAGGCACAGAAGAGTGTGGGTTGGAGGAGAAAAAGAATGGGTATGTGTTCATCTAGTTTAAAAATATTCTGTAGGAGAACACCAAGTTCTTAAAATATTAGACATATTGGGCAATTGAAAGCACATCTTTTTTCAAAATTGGTAGTGCATTTTAATTACCCTAGAGAAATTTATTTTCTTACTCAAAGTAAATGCTCATTTTAATATATAAATGCTCTAAATTCAAGTTAAAAGTGAGCACAATGCCTTGGATGGTAGTGAAATACTGAAATAAAAGAAAAACATCACTACTCTTCTTCATATAATCAGGTACAGACTCAACTCACTCTAGTTTTCTTTTTCATTTGTACCTAAGTAAAAATTTCTATTACCAAACTCTCCCAGCTTGAATTCTGTCCATAAGATACTGTTAATAACACATGGCTCGCGAGGACGTGGATAGTGTTTGAGTGTGAGTACAGTCAGAAAATATTCTGGGCCTGGAGCAGTGGCTCGGTGCTTACAACGCTTGCCCAGCATGC
>PVKS010032533.1:0-22464 GCA_004027875.1 Aplodontia rufa | reverse complement strand
GCTCTTCCGATCTTATAAAGAGAGAGGGACAGTGAGAGAGACAGAGAAAGAGAGAAACAACTTTATTTAGTTTTTTCGCATGGCCTTAGTTGCTCCAACACTCAGTTGTGTATGTGGTGCTGGGGTTTGAACCTGGGTCCTTGTGCTTGCCAGGCAAGCGCCGAAACCACTGAGCCACCGCTCCAGCCCCCCTAAGTGAATTCTTAAAAGGGGAATTAAGTCAAAGGATATGAACCCCTTAGATCTCGTGATTGTCAGGCCAAAGAGGTCTCAGTTAAAATTCTCCAGCACTGTGTGAGGATAACTACCTCATCCCTTAGCAGCACTAGATGTTTTTACTTTTGATTCATTTTGCTTTGTTTTTCTGAGGTCCTGGGCGTTGAACCCATTGTACCCACTATTCCTCTGAGCTCCACCACTTTAATCATCATCAATATGATACAGTAAACAGGGATTCTTTTTTTTTTTTTTTTAAAGAGAGAGGGACAGTGACAGAGAGAGAGAGAAACAATTTCATTTAGTTTTTCATCTGGCTTTCATTGCTCCGACACTTTGCTGTGTACGTGGTGCTGGGGCTCGAACCCACATCCCTGCACATGCCAGGCAAGCACGGTAACCATGGAGCTCCAGCCCCAGGGCTTCTTATTTTAATCTGCATGAACACCTTAAATACATTCACTCTTTCTTTCTTTCTTTTTTAGACAGTCTCACTGTATTGCCCAGGCCAGCCTCAAACTCCTGGGATCAAATGATCCTCTTAGTTCAGCCTTCCAAGTACTTTGAACTATAGGCACACATCACCACACCCAGCTTTAATTTCTTACTTACATGATACTCTCTGTTTATATCCTTTATTCACTCATTTATTTTTGGTTAGAAGACTTGTTTTTTATTTTAAATTTTTTTTTTTTTTAGGGCTGAGGACCGAATTCGGGGCCTTGTGCATGCTAGACAAGCGCTCTGCCACTTAGCTAAATCCCCAACCCCGAAGATTTGTTTTTAAAAAAAAAAAAAAAACACAATGTGGAAGAGCTGGCTGGCTGCAATAAATTAAAACACATAATAAATATCTTTGTCATGTGTTACTTACACTTTCTCACAGCTGAAATGCACATGGATGTTGATCTTTTAATTTCCTGGTAGAGGCTCCAGGCTTTTCTAAAACGAAACTGGTAAAACCAACTCCCACCATAAGCACTCCTACCAACAGCACCTTTGTACCTTTATATTCAAACTGCTCACTGGGGTGCCGTTCTTAAGCACCAAGCTAAAAGGGTACTGAAGACTTGCCCAACGAGTCCACAACACTATGCTCAACCAAGGGCAACTGAACTACACAGAAAGACTCAGAATTGCTTTTCCCTCTCTTGCACTTTGAATCTCTCAAATAAAAAGCTGCTTATCATGGTTCTCGGTAAAAAAAAAAAAAAAAAAAATTTGGTCCCCAAAAAATGGCATTTGCCTGGAATGCGCAAGGATTTGGGTTCAAACCCCAGCATCACATACACAACTAAGTGTTGTAGCAATGAAAACCAGATCAAAAACTAAATAAAATTTATTCTCTCTCTCTCTGACCCTCTCTCTCTTTAAAAAAAAAAAAAAAAAAAGTATCACCTGTGGTTGGAAGGCAGCGTAGCAGAAGAGAAAGAGCATGTGTTCTAGCAGGAACAAACCTGGGTTACAATCCTGGCTGTGTGACCTTGGTCAGGTCATTTTACCTCTCCAGACCTTGATTTCTTTATTTATAAAATGAGAATAAAACTGTTTAGGGTTATCATGGGGATTAAATGAGAAAATGTATGCAATGTTTATAATCAGGAGTCTGGTATGTGATTGGTACACTTCAAAAAATGTATTAAATCAGTTATTTCTTTAATTCAAATGGTCTTATGTAAAATGTTGCGTAGAAATCATCAACAAAACATCATCAGGATAAAAATATTCAGGTCAGTTTTCTATCAACTGCTATAATTATGCAACCATCAACCACCACTGTAAGACAACAAAACCCCAAAACTGATGCTACTAAAATTGGTAAACACAGTAATTACTTGATTCTCAAGATCATGTCTACCAATTGATTTAGGAGAGCAACATAAATCGCTGTGATTATATGAGCAAAGGTCTGATTACTGATTAGTTATCCTCAACAGTGGGTCTCTACAGCAGATGGCTTTTATTCATTTTATTCCCAGAATGGAGTATGCTCAGAAATCTTTCTCAAATTCACAATCCACACTCTGAAAGGAACTGTGTCAACAAAAGAACTGAAAGAGAAAAAAAGACAGACAGGGTATTCTTCTTTGAAATTAAGCCTTCATGGCACTAATTTCTGGCAAGAGGCTCTAGTGGGGTGAAATAAACTTTTTTTTTTTTTTTAAGAGAAAGAGAGAATCAACTTTATTTATGTTTTCACCTGGGTTTCATTTTTCCAACACTTAAATACATATGTGGTACTGAGGTTTGAACCCAGGTGCTTGCACATGCCAGGCAAGCACCATAACCACTGAGCCACCGCTCCATCCCATGCAGGAAATAATCTTGAGAAGGAGAGCATACTCTATGAAATCTATCAACACAGCCAGACCCTTTCTATGGAAAAGCAAGGAATATATTCTCCCCATTCTCTCTGTAAGTTTAGATTCCTCTCGGAAAAGAAGCAGAGTATCACTTACCAAGCATATCCATTAAATTATCCTCCAACTACAAGGCACATCTTATCCTTCCTCAAAGACGTTAGGTAACTTGCCCAAGGTCTAAGTCACTGAGCAAAAACATCCAGCTCTAGGGCCCAGATCTGTCCAACTCTGAAAGCTTTTTCTTTTCAAAGCATCTTATTCAAATTTCAAAATGATTATGCCAGTTCTCCTTTATTTAAATTTTGGTTCCAAAACAAAATAAACAAAACAAATATTCACCAAAAGCATGACGGTTTCTGTCAATTAGTAGACTGCTTTTCTGTCTCTTAGTAGTTTTTAAGATGAACTGAGAAACTCACAGAGTGCCCTTTTTTAAAACTTAAATCTATAAGAAAATACTACCTGTTGACAACCACAGGACACTGAAGCAGAAGCAAGCATAAAACAGGTACAGGCTTCTCAACCACTTCGTAGATGTTTGCCAAAAACATCCTGATAAAATCCAGGAAGCAGGATTTGGCTCGACTCCCAGCCTCCTCTCCATGGCCTTCCAGACAGGCAGAATCAGTACACTAGAAAAACAGAAAGAGAAGAAATTAAACGCCAAGTAATTAATAATTGATTCCTGGAAATGTGGAATGCTGGAGAATGTGACAGATTAGGAGAAAGAAAAATTTCAAGCTTGTCTTTTCATGCACATCCCTGTCTATAAATTTTAAACCTAAGCTTTGACATCATCTATAATCACCAGAATAACAACACAGCAAGGGATATAAAATGAATTCACTGTAAATCTGATTTTTTATATTCCATTATTGTCTAATTCAACAGTAAATCAATCGTCTATGTGCCAGAATGGAAAGAGTACCAGCCTAGGGGGAAAAAATAGCTTTCATTTTTTGGTTCCTGTTCCGCCCTTGCTTTGTGACTTTGACCAAACACATTTTCTTATCTATGAAAAGAGGTTGGACTTCTAACTAAACTAACCTGAGGGAGTTGTCTGGCCTACTGTTGTAAAAATAAATAAATAAATAATGTGATCATACGTACCCAGGATATGCCCCCTCCAGTTTGTTACAATTCCTAACTATGATCTTTAAAATATATCCCATTTACACTTCAGTGTTACCCCCTTATCCCTAACAGTCATCTGCAGTTCCTGGCTTAAGTTCATAAACACATTAGGCGAATATTTATGTCAGACAGTGCGCAGGCTATTCTAAAATCTGAGGGCTACATGATTTAGGTCCTTTCTAGCAGGAAAAAAAAGTACTGTTTCCAGAAGTTTCTTCCTTCTTACACAAATTTGCTATTGTGTATAAAATGTTTTATAAGTCTTGACAATATTATAAGGGTTGATATAGTTTTGAAGAAGCAATTCAAAAAATCTATCAAGTGGTAAGTGAAATTAGTAAAACTCAAAGGTTGAATGTTTCTTCTCACGTGGAAGCTAGAGTAAAATAATAGAAAGGGAGAGGGAAGGATAAGAGGGTTAAAAGGGAAGAGAAAAAAATGATATTTTGCACCTCTAAGACACTAAATGATTCCCAATTAATAAAAGCTGGAATATGGGCTGGAGTGGTGGCTCAGCCTGCCTGGCATGTGGGAGGATGTGAGTTCCAAACCCCAGTACCAGTTACACGAAGAGTCTCACAGCAAAGAAAGCCACATGAAAAAATAAATAAAAAATTGATTTTCTCTCTCTCTCTCTCACTGTCCCTGTCTCTTTAAATAAATAAATAAAAGCTGGAATAGCAAAAAGAAAAAAAAAAATTCAAAGGGAGCTCAGCAGACCAAAGAGATCAGGGGATGGGGGGAGTGCTGGGGAGGGATATTGGCCAAATTACATTGGTATATTATGTGCATGTATGAATATGTAACAAATCCCACCATTATGTACAACTTTTGAGTGGTGGCTCGGTGGCTGAACACTTGCCTGGCACGCACAAGGACCCTGCTTCAAACCCCAGCACCACACACACAACTACGTGTGGGAGAAACAAAGGCCAGATGAATAAATGAAATTGTTCACTTTCTCTTTCTCTCCCTCTTTCCAGGAAAAAAAAATGTGGGGGAAAAAATCTATCAGCTGGGCAAAGTGGATTGGACATGTTGTTCTAGCTTCTCAAGAGGCTGAGAAAAAAGGATTTTGTGAGCCCAGGAGTTCAAAGCCAGCCTGAGCAAAATAGCAAGACCCCTCAACCAAAACAAAAAGTTATGTCCTAAATATGCACCTGTCAGCCAGGCACCACGGTACACAGGTGTAATCCCAGGTATCCAGGAGGCTGAGGAAGTATAACAAATTGAAGGCCAGCCTAGGCAATTTAGCAAGACCCTATCTCAAAATAAAATTTTATAAATGGGCTATGGGTATAGCTCAGTGGTAGAGCGCTCATGAGTGAGGCCCTGGGTTCAATCCCTAGCACCCAGACAAAATGAAAAATTTTCCTTTAAATGTATATATGTGTGCATGATATCTGTCATCCACATCTGACAAACAACACAGGCTGACAACCCCTAACTCTCGCCCTTAGCTAGTACAGAGATCCCAATCACCATTACCTGAGTTGGATTTCAGCGCTGATGTCAGGAAATAGACACATACAAACACACCATTGCAAAACTAAACTGCAGCCTACCAAAGGAAAGGTTGTCACTGACCCATAAGTATATGAAGGACTTCATCTTTCTCATTCAGCTTCCAACAATTCCTATTTCTAGGGAATGGGGATGAAGCTCAGTGTTAAATGCTTCCCTAGCAAGTCCGAGACCCTGAGCTCTACATCCAGCACCAAAAAAAAAAAAAAAGAAAGAAAGAAACCATACTATTTCTAATTGTTTCATGGTTGTATGTTAGGGAACGGGCAGAAAGGAGATGTGTGGGCCAGAGATATGTTCAAGACATTATGAAATGGAGCCTAAGTTAGAAAGCATATCCAGCAACTTCTGTAACCTCCCAAGCTGGAATGGGTATGTGTGTGTGTGTGTGTGTGTGTGTGTGTGTGTTTATTACCCAACACATTTCTGCTTACCACAAAAGGATTTAAAACTCAAGGTGACTCAACACCTGTCATCAATAGCCTGTCAGGTGGGTGGGAAAAGCAGAAAAAGAAATGAATAGGCTTTGAAAACAGGAGTAATAAACACCACTAGACTAGCGAGCTGATTAGAGGTACAATATCTTGCAAACCATGCACAAGAGGCACATCTAATTCCATTTGAACTTCTAACACGTCCTTTTGCTGAAACCTACAATTGCCTATGGGCACAAATCACTGCTAGGGTCCAGTTAAAGGCTTGCTGACCACAGGCAACAGCAACATATCACCAAGATCCAAATGGTTTGTTATCGAATCAAAGGATAACAACCCAGGGAGAGAACACACCCCCGCAATACTTGACAAATGAAAATCTAGGAAAGCTCCCAATAGTTGTGGCATTTTGGGCGTTACAAGTACACTCGAAATAAAAGCACTCTCTGTTGCAGCAGCTGTTCAGACAGCACAGGGGGTAATGTTTACTTAGTACTTCAGGTTGATGGGGGATGTATCATAGTTCAGTCTGTCAGCTACATACGTGGAACTCCATTTATGTACACAGCGATAAGATATGTTTGAATAACGACAGAGCACGTCTGAAAAAGCCTATTCAGCGGGTGTGAGTAAGCAAAAATAAAGCTTTAAAGAAAAAAAAAGTCTCAGATATTTGGGAAAGTTACAGAACAGACTGTCATGAATAGCTTTGCTTATATTTGCAGGCACTGTTTTCCAAATAGCTGGAGAAATGAACAGCTTGTTCTGGGAGATCGTCTTTCCAATTTGTTCCTGGTTTCCAGTCTGTTAATCACAAGAAACCACAAAGAGAGTCGACTGGTGCTCTTTACTAACAGCATCCATTGTGGATGAGCACAACCATCACGAGGTGAGAGAAGACAAAGCATTCCTGGAATCCCATTGAGATTTTTCTATTTTGACTTCCTTCACTTCACCTCTGTGCTCACTGCAGCCACCACAGGACCCTCTGTGGAGCACAATTTTCAAAATCCTGAATGACACTGCTTTCGAATTCTAATTCACATATCATGCTCAACCCCGCCCCCGTGATTCTGCATCAACTTTCTGTCCCGGTGGGATGAACACCAGAGACAGCAGCTAAAGGCGAGGCAGAGGTCTAGGGTGTTTGAAGGATGGCAGCGACCTGAGACGGGTCTGTCAATCTTGACTGTCAGGGAATGGAGGCCTGGGCCCAAAAGAAGTTGGGGTTCAGCCTGGGACTCCAGCTCCGCACCTGCAAGGCCAGAAGCAGATGGCTGCCCTTGCCCAGCCAGGAGCGCCGCCTCCGGGTCCCAACACCTGGCCAAGGCACCCCCAGGCATCGCCTGTCCCGCCTGCCCCTCCCATTAGCTTCTGATCCTCGGCCTGGCAGCCAGCCGCCCGGGCCACCTACCGGGGCTCAGGGCCACATAGCGGGGCCCCGGCTCTCGGTGGCCTCCGCCTCCTCCCGGTCCATGGGCTCTGGGGCCCCAACCTTCTCTCCCCTCACCCGAGGAGGAGGAAAAGGAGGAAGGTAGTGCGGGCTCCCCACCCGGACAGCTCTCTCTCGCCTCAGCCTCCCTGGACAGCGACGGTGGCCGGAAACGCCGCCTCCTCCCACCTCCCCGGACTCAACCCGGAAACACACTCTTCATGCTAATGAAGCCCTCCCGCCCCACCATCCGGAAGCGCAATTCCAGCCGCGAGCCGGAGGGGAGGAGGGGCAGCGCTGGGGATAGAACTACGCACAAGCGAAGGAGGCTGGACCCCTGCCAGCCTCTCGCCTCCCGCTCTACTGGGGCAGTCTGCACCTTGCCGCCTCTGCCCGAGCCCCAGGCCCCAAATGCGGGCAATTCCCACAAGAAAGATGGCGGCAACGGCGGCACCCCCTACGGCGTAGCGCCCTGCCGTGCCATTGGCCAGGGCCCGGAGTGAAGCCGCTGCGGATTGGCCCAGAGCGATGCGGGGGTGGGGGTGGAGCTGCAGCAGCCCGGAGCACGGAGTGGGCAACGCGGCGTGAGCAGCGGCCCCAGGCTCCGGGAGCATCGCGCCCGTAGAAGACTTCGTCGCTCGGGGCCGCAGCCTGGTGAGCTCAGCCCCTTTCAGGCCCTCCCCTGCATCCCAACCGGGGCCTCTCCGAGCCGGCGCTGATCAGTGATGACACACCCGGGGACCCTATCGTGACTCCATCGCGCCATATCGCGACATCATCGTGCCCTGTCGGGACTCCATTTTGTCACAGCCCTTTTCAATATATATCTTGTTTTAATTTACCCTGTCATCTTTGGGGGCTGTCCCCCCATGTCGTGATTTTGCTGTGATCTCCCCGTGACATCATCGCGCCATCGTGAAGTGTGATCCCATCGCCGCCCTGTCGTGACTTCATCAATGTCGTGTTGTGACCTGGCTGCGGCGGGACAGGTGGTGACCGCCAAGAACCCTCCTCCCCTTCTCATCTCCCCATCTCAGCAGCCCCGCTTCGATTATCCGGCTTTTGGATTCTCTGTTGTCCCGGGAGCTACCCGACCCCTTCTTGCTTCTGCAGCCCTACCGGCACCCTCAGGCTGGTAGCAGGACAGGGAGGGCGAGGAGAGGGAACAAAAGGGGTTAATTCTGCTGCTGCTGCTGCCGCCGCTGCTGCCGCCGCCGCTCCTGCTCCTGCAGCCTCTGCCCGAGGGAGGGAAAGGAAAGAAGGCAAGGAGCCTGCGGGGGCGACTGAGAGCTTTGGCTGGAGGGGTGGGGTCCCAGAGGGGCCTCCAAGCCTTCCCTGGTGAGCTCAAATTCTCACTTCTGCTGAAGCTTATCTCCTGCCTCCTCCGAAGAAGGTGGGGAAAAGGAAGCCTAGGATGCCCCTTTCCCCCATGTCAGCTCAAGTCCGGATAATCGAACTTCACCCATGTATGTCTCCATTCCTCCCTGTCTGTCCTCACCACTTACTCCCTGTGCCTTGGGAGGGAGATAACTACCGACCTCGTGTGTCGGGAGGCCCCTAAGCAATGGGACCAGCACTTTCCAACTCCTAGGAGATTGGTGAGGAGAGCTGTCCAGCTGAACAGTAGGACACACAGTGCTTCTTTCCCACTTTCTGGAGGTGACCTTGGACCAGGGTCCCTTCTTCATCCCTAAAGATTTGCAGCTCCAGCCTCTTAAAGGTCCCCCACCACCACCAACCACAAGGGAGGTCAGCCCTGATGAAGCCATCCCTCCAAATGCTCCCTCCTCTCCCTCTGTGCTAATCCCTCCCTCCATCCTCCACACCCACCCCCGCCCCCGCCCCCGCCCCTCCTCTGCAGAGGGATGCTCAGTCCCTCTTGTGTTCACAGTTGGGCAAGGCGGGCATCATGGCCTCGGATTGCGAGCCAGCTCTGAACCAGGCAGAGAGCCGAAACCCCACCCTGGAGCGCTACCTGGGAGCTCTGCGTGAGGCCAAGAATGACAGCGAGCAGTTTGCAGCCCTGCTGCTAGTAAGGAACTGGATGATAATTGGGAGATGGGAAGGACCGGGTGGTTGGGCTCCCAAGGAATGGGATGGGATCAAGCAGTCCCCAAGGATATATAGATGGTGCTGGCAGCTTCGGAGACACCAAAGGAGGTCAAAGAACCTTACCTTTGTACTCATTGCCCCCTGGAATGGGGGCAAAGGGGAGAATGTGGGTGAATAAGACTGTGGCACTGGGGGCCTTTGAGGAGGCTGCCTGGGTTTGCTTTTTGGGGCGTCCCAGAGCAGATGGGAGCTGACTCATAGGGGTAACAGCAGCAGGTAGTAACTAGTGCAAAGTACTTGAAGGCTGAGGATAATTTTTCTGGGACTGAAGGAGTAACAGGACTGGAAATGATTAAGGGAGGGGTCATAGGGAATGGTCAGAATGACAGTAGGTAGCTTGAAGGTAAGGGAGCTGGTTTCAATCTTAACCCTTTTGGAGGAACCCAAGCTGGGGACAGCAGAGCAGGAGCTGCAGTGCTAAGAAGGGGGGGTTGGATGTGGGGGGGTAAAGGGAGGAGGGAGTACAGCCGCTGCTTGTTTGCCATGGCAACAGGGAGAAGGCTCTGGAGTCAAGGGCTCACACTGCAGCAGAGGAGGTGTTTAGGTGAAATGTAAGGGGAAATGTTTTGACATGCAGAGCAGCGAAACACAGGAGCCATTTCCCCTGAGAAGGTGGCGGAAATGGATCAGAGAGCATTTAGGGAAGGACCCTAAATCCTTGGAGGATTTTAAATACTGAGTTCTAAGCCCCTTCCAACCCAGTTTGTGGGCTTCTAGATTAGACATCAGGAAGAACTTCTCAACTGGCCAGGTAATAAAGTGCCCAAATGAGTGGTTGAGGAGGACTGGACCTCCCTGCCATGGGATGATCATAGATGAGAGGGAGCCCAGAAGTCACACCAGCATGAACAAGAAGGAGCTAGATGAAATGAGCCCAGAGTGAGTTGTGTTGCATAACCTAGTCCTGCTAGTCCTCATTGCCCCTCAGCTCGGGAAAGGGACAGTCAGTCCTTGCCATCTTTCTTTCATCCTGCTGATAGCATATACCACCCCTTACCCTATCCTTGTAGGTGACCAAGGCAGTCAAAGCAGGTGACATCGATGCCAAAACCCGGCGGCGGATCTTTGATGCCGTTGGCTTTACTTTCCCCAATCGTCTCCTGACCACCAAGGAGGCACCTGATGGCTGCCCTGACCATGTTCTCCGTGCCCTTGGTGTAGCCCTGCTGGCCTGTTTCTGCAGTGACCCTGAACTGGCCACCCATCCCCAGGTCCTAAACAAGATCCCCATCCTTAGCACCTTCCTCACAGCCCGGGGGGACCCTGATGATGCTGCCCGCCGCTCCATGATCGATGACACCTACCAATGCCTGACAGCTGTAGCAGGCACACCCCGAGGGCCCCGGCACCTCATTGCTGGTGGCACCGTATCTGCCCTGTGTCAGGCATACCTGGGTCATGGCTATGGCTTTGACCAGGCCCTGGCACTCCTGGTGGGGCTACTGGCCGCTGCAGAGACACAGTGCTGGAAGGAGGCAGAGCCTGACCTGCTGGCTGTATTGCGGGGCCTCAGTGAGGATTTCCAGAAAGCCGAGGATGCCAGCAAATTTGAGCTCTGCCAGCTGCTGCCCCTGTTCCTGCCCCCAACAACCGTGCCCCCTGAATGCCTTCGGGATCTGCAGGCCGGGCTGGCACGCATCCTGGGAAGCAAGCTGAGCTCCTGGCAGCGCAACCCTGCCCTGAAGCTGGCAGCCCGCCTGGCACACGCCTGCGGCTCCGACTGGATTCCAGCAGGCAACTCTGGGAGCAAATTCCTGGCCCTACTGGTGAATCTGGCATGTGTGGAGGTACGACTGGCCCTGGAGGAGACAGGAACAGAAGTGAAAGAGGATGTAGTGACCGCCTGCTATGCCCTCATGGAGTTGGGGATCCAGGAGTGTACCCGCTGTGAGCAGTCACTGCTTAAGGAGCCCCAAAAGGTACAGCTTGTGAGCATCATGAAGGAGGCCATTGGAGCTGTCATCCTCTACTTACAGCAGGTAAGGGGGTAGTGACCTACAGAAGGAGCCCAGTGTCCAGGGAATCAGGGCAGGAGCCAGGGGTGTGCTGAGGAGATGGCTAAGCTGCATTTATTTGCAGGCTGGTACTGCAGCAAGCACTCGGGAGTAGTGTGTGGCTGAGCCTCGCTCCCTCGCCCTCCCTCCGCCAGCCTCCACACAAGCACCATACCACACACCATATGTGCACTCACATCCTAGCACACACACACACAACACAGTAACCTCCTACTCATACCACACTCCCCAATACACACACTACACACCACACACAAAATCAAAGCAGTCTGTTCTCCTCACTATGGAGCGTTGTTGTATATACGCACACATACAGAGAGGTACAGCGGGGCAGTGCTGCCTGGTTCCTGGCCTCTCTAGAGGATCAGCTAAATCCACTACCCACCCACCCCCAAACCATTCCCTCTCTATCTGAGAAGCCCACTCTCCTGTTCTGCAGGTGTTCAGTCATGACTCTGGTCTCTAATGGTCTGCTCCAGCCATATATCCAGCAGAGCATGCTAAGCTCTGGTCTCACTTTCTAATTTAAGCCAAAAGGGGCATTCCCCCTCCCACTGTTGGGGATATGTACATGGCATGACCTGCCCTCCTACCCCGGGTCAGAGCATCTGTAGAATGTTACTTAGCCGGTAGCCGTAGTCCTGAGATATTTTGCTAGCCTTAATCTATCTTAGTGGTGAAGAGATGAGGACACGACTTGAGTCTCAGTGAGTGTGGGACTTGTTTTCTGAGGTGCAGTTCATTCAGCAGATGTGCACTGAGAGCCTGCTCTGTTGGGTGTGTCCCTCCCATGTGCCTGGTGCTGGGTACAGGGTAGGATGAGTCTTGGTGCCCGCCTCTGAAGGGCTCACAGGCCAGCAGGCTGGTAAAACAGGGGAGGGTCTCTCTGGTCCTGCTGTATCTCAGAGAGGTCCTGTGGCAACAGGTGGGGCCAGAGAAACAGAAGGAACCCTTCGTGTTTGCATCGGTTCGGATCCTGGGTGCCTGGCTGGCTGAGGAAACCTCATCCCTGCGTAAAGAGGTGTGCCAGCTGCTGCCTTTCCTCGTCCGTTATGCCAAGACCCTCTATGAGGAGGCCGAGGAGGCCAATGACCTCTCACAGCAGGTGGCCACCTTGGCCATCTCCCCCAGCACCCCAGGGCCCACCTGGCCAGGGGACGCTCTCCGGTGAGTTTGTTGTTAAAATATGTCCAGATAGACCATTCTAAAGAAAAGTATTATACACAGACTGTCCCCCAGTCTGGGCTATGCCAGGCTTTTAGATTGGGCCATGAGAGTTCCCTTAGGATTATCTCTATCTGTTTTGGGACACTTGTTCCCCCAGGACTTCTGAGCTGCCAAATCCAGATTTCTCAAAAAGAGAACTTGGGTTTATTGAGCATCTGCTATGAGCCCGGTATTTTGCTTTACCTTTTATCAGAGCTATCTCTTGTTTGTTTAATTTTGTTTGTTTTGTTTTAGTAGTGGGGATTGAACCCGGGCCGCTGTTTACCACTGAGGTACATCCCCCAACCCTTTTAATTTTAAAACAGGGTCTCACTCAGTTGCTTAGGGCCTCCCTGAGTTGCTGGGGCTGGCCTCAAACCTGTGCTCCTCCTCCCTCAACCTCCCAAGTTGCTGGGATTACAAAGTGTGCACCGCTGTGCCAGGCTCACCCCTATCTCATTTGGTCTACATGGGAAATCTGACAAAAGTCTCAATCCACATTTTACAGATGAGAAAACTGAGACTCAGAGGTTAAAGTAACATCCCACAATCAAACTGTATGGCAGAGCCCCAATTTGATCCTGGGCCTGTGTAATTTTGACTCTTCTGCTTTCTTTGCAGTACCTACCAGAACATGTCTTTCTCCCCTACTTTCACTTCTTTTAGGCAGGGTACCCTGAAAAAAGGACATCTTTGTACCTGCATCTCTCCCAACCCCACACACATCTGCCCTTCCATACCCACAGGCTCCTTCTGCCCGGCTGGTGCCACCTGACTGTCGAAGATGGACCCCGGGAGATCCTGATCAAAGAGGGGGCCCCCTCACTTCTTTGCAAGTACTTCCTGCAGCAGTGGGAGCTCACATCCCCCGGCCATGACACCTCAGTGCTACCTGACAGTGTGGAGATCGGCCTACAGACCTGCTGCCACATCTTCCTGAATCTCGTGGTCACTGCACCAGGGCTGATCAAGTGAGGGGTTTGGGAGGGGCTGGGAGAAGATCCACGCAAATGGCCGGGGAGGAGGTTGCTGTCCAATTGCCTTAAATCTTAGCCTCTACTTTGTTTCCTTGTGAGTGTAGATTTCTTTTTGTGTTAGAATGAAAGAGTCTCAGAATAGACTTAGCCAGTCCCACTCAAAGATTTGGCATATCTCGGCCCCTAGGTGTCATCTTGGGGCACATCTCTGCACCAGCCATAACCCCAGATGCTATGGTTGGGTCTCAGGGTTGACTCTTCACCCTACTGCTTGATTCCTTGCCAAACTCTGGCCCAGTGAAGTCAAGAGCCCCAAATCCCAGATTTTACAAAGGGTTTAATCTGGTCTCCTAACCCTCTGCCTGCCTGTGCTTTCCCCACTTTCTTCCCCAGGCGTGATGCCTGCTTCACATCTCTCATGAATACTCTGATGTCGTCTCTGCCCGCGTTGGTACAGCAACAAGGGAGGCTGCTTCTAGCTGCCAACGTGGCCACTCTGGGCCTCCTCATGGCCCGACTCCTTAGCACATCTCCAGGTAAGCCCTGGGGACCCAGGCCTAATGAGTGAGGACAGAATACCTGGGTGGATCTGCTGTGTTCTAGGCATAAATCCTCTTCTACAGAAAATGATTTTGCAAAATTTTCCTGTCAAGAGGAAATCTCTACAGTATATCTCCATCCGCCACCCCCACCCTTCTTCCCAAAATGATAACATTCTTTCCTTCTGAAGACTTTTAAGGCAAGGTCTGGTGGGTGTTAAGTGCAGGCCTGCTCAGAGGCAAGGAACAGGCACCTGGAATCCCTGGCAGCCCAGGGACTGTGAATCCAGTGTTTCCAAGGTGGAGCCGCCCCCACCCAGGGCCACTTCCCTCCATTGAGATTTTTCTCTGCTCAGTAGCTCACCCACTTTGGTGACAGGTGTCAGCACTCTGCCCCTCTGTGCACAGCTTCTCTTGTATCCTGCCTCCCTTTGGCTGTGTTCAGGGGGAAGGCCAGCCCCTGGCAGCCCTCAGTGTCTCCCACTTTGGCCGTGGGTGTCTGCTTGGGTCCCTCTGTCCCTGCCTGTTCCATGTGCCCCATCTGTCAGGTTGGAGGAGCTGAGCAGATGCCTGGGAACAGGGTGTAACGTGCCCATACCCTCAGCTGCCTCTGTTTTCTCTGTGTGGGGATCTCAGCAGGGTACCCAGCAGTGGGAAGGGGAACATGTCCCATTGGACCAGAATCCAGGAGGTACCCCACACACAGACATACTCAGTCAGCCCCCAGATAGAGCCACCATGTCATGGTCTCACCACTGGCTCACCAGGTTAGATGAACAGCCTCCTGGAGAGGATCTTCAGAGAGGTGAATCCCAATATGGCAGGTTCATGAAAGCCTGGTCACTGCTCACTATTTCCTCTTGGCGCCCTCTTCTGGCTCAGGAATCAAGCAGGTGCCTTTGCAGCCTAGTGGAAGGACTCCAGGCAGCACAGCTGCTGGGGTCACTGCTTGTGAGAGCCTTACAGAGTTCTCTCTCACAACTGATGCATGGCTCACTCCCACCTCCTGTAAAGGTCTTGATGGCATGCACCAAGGTGTTAGTTCTCACAACGGATCACTAAGATCAGCATCACTGGCCCCATTTTACAAGACCCAGAAAAGGTAACTACCCAAGGTCACACAGTAAGTGTGAAAGGTAGGGTTTGAACCCAGTCTGTTTCCAGGTATTGCTTGAGCTCCCTGAGTGTGTCCACACAGGAGGGAAAGTGAGGGGCTGGCCCAGCACCGGCCCACCTGATTCATTTCCCATTCTCTCTGTACCTTCCAGCTCTTCAGGGAACCCCAGCATCCAGAGGTTTCTTCGGAGCTGCCATCCTCTTCCTATCACAGTCCCATGTGGCACGGGCCACACCTGGCTCTGACCAGGCAGTACTGGCTCTGTCCCCTGATTACGAGGGTATCTGGGCTGACCTGCAGGAGCTCTGGTTCCTGGGCATGCAGGCCTTCACAGGCTGTGTGCCGCTGCTACCCTGGCTGGCCCCTGCCGCCCTGCGCTCCCGCTGGCCACAAGAGCTACTCCAGCTGCTAGGCAGTGTCAGCCCCAACTCTGTCAAGCCTGAGATGGTGGCCGCCTATCAGGGTGTCCTGGTGGAGTTGGCGCGGGCCAACCGGCTGTGCCGGGAGGCCATGAGGCTGCAGGCGGGTGAGGAAACAGCCAGCCACTATCGCATGGCTGCCTTGGAGCAGTGCCTGTCAGAGCCCTGAGGGGTGTCCACTGGGGACAGATCTCGGGGCGGGCAGTGAGGGAAGGAGGGAAGCGGCATCTTCCCTGAAGCCCCCAAACTAGGTCCCCCTCCCTGCACTCCCCCCAAAAAAACACCCCAGCTTTCTGGCTTTTCTGAGGGCAAGGGCATGGTGCCCACTCCTCAAGGGTAAGGAACTGCGTCCCGTCCCCCAGGCCCTCATGGGGGCAGGGATCGGCTTGGAAATCAATGTGGTTGTCCCCGCCAGGCCGGGGAAAGTTCGAGACGCCCCCAGGGAGGGGGGTACTAGGTGTCATTGTGCCCAATGTCTGGCTCCCCTGCAGGAGGGAGGCCCCAGGGTAGGACAGGGCTGGCAGGAGCCAACTGCCTCAGCCCATGTGCCCTGCCGGCCAGGGCGTGGCCTCCCCTAGGCTGAGGTGCCCCCTCTGGCTCCCCAGGTCCACGTCCTTTAAATTGGCCATTTGGCTCTTGCCCTTGTCCCCTTGGGCAGAGATCAGGCTCAGGCCATTGAAATCACAGTTCTTCCTTTCAACTTAAGTGACCCAGGATCTGAACTGCCCCTAGCTTTTCAGGGCAACGTGGGGCAGACAGGCCAATGTGAGGGGTGAGGAAACCTCCTTCCACCCGAGCTTCCTTAAGGGGACCCAAGAGTCCTTGGGCCTGGGTCTCCAAGCTTATGTGCCATGTTACAGCAGAGTGACAATGGGGATTGGGGGGTTATTTATTTTGCTTGTCTTTATCCCTGCTTGGACACCCGAGCATCTGATTCCTGTCCTTCTGGTGCCATCTGGCCTGCTGGAGCCAGGAACAGGAGGAACACCTTCCCAGAATCCGCATGTTACCCCAGTGATCGCGCCCCATTGCCACCATGGTGCCTGGCTTCAGCCCCAACCCCTGCTATTACTCCTCTCTGCAGAGAGACGCGACTGGCGGCTCCAGCAGGGACTACCTTATGAACCTGGGGAGGGATCCTCCCATACCTGATCCCTTGCTTTCCCCCACCATCCCCCCAGTATGTTCTGTGATCTCCAAGTTCAAACTGTGCACATGTGGACGCTCAATAAATGTTCATTGGTGACAAGAAGCCTCTGGTGTGGTCTGCCCTGCACCTGCTCTCCCTTACAGGCTGCATCATTTCGCAGCTATCATTTGCTGAACACATGTCCTGCTAAGCACACTTCACAAAGTGTTATTCAACCTTCCCAAGAATCCTTGGAAGAAGAGATCATAATTCCGATTTTACAGATGGAGAAACATAGGCATGGATAAGCCATTTGCTCGAGGTATTGCAGCAAGAGCCAGGCCTCCACATAACGCCTCTGTGCAGGACCCTGGCTCTCCAGCCCACACCATTGACGCAGCAGATTCACAAGACCTGGTGGGGACTCTCTGGGACAAGTGAAGCACTGCCCCTCTCCTTTGTCAGCAAGTTGTTGCCACAAGGCATTGCCACACCCTCCAATTTAAAGAACTCAGAATATTTTTTTGTACTGAAGATTATTGCCAGCCTTTTTTTTTTTTTTAAAGAGAGGGACAGTGAGAGAGAGAAAGAGAACTTTATTTAGTTTTTCATCTGGTTTTCATTGCTCCGACACTTTGTTGTGTGTATGTGGTACTGGGGTTTTGAAATGGCATCCTCACACATGCCAGGCAAGCATCATAACCACTCCAGCCCCCAGTCTTTTCTTTTTAATGTTATTTTCAGATAGGGTCTCACAAAGTTGCCCAGGCTGACCTCAAATACAATCCTCCTGCCTCAGCCTCCAGAGTTGCTGGGGCTACAGGTATACACCACCATGCACGGTCAGATATCCTAATTTTTATGTGAAATCCAGCTTTTGGGTGTTGGTAACTAATTTTTTTTTTCATTACATCATTACTGGCCTAGGACAATATGCAGGCCAAATGCTCATTTCAGGTTACCAGCTATTGACCCCTGTTCTATGCCAAGTGACAGGTGAAGGACCTAAGCTTCAGCTGGAGACTAGAACTATGCAACCATGCACTCTCTACCTCAGCAGGCCTGAGCCAAAACTCAGGTTGGACCCAGACAAGCCCCAGGCCTACACTGTCTAGACTCCTTCACCTAGGCCTTCAAATCCACAAGTGTTTGCTGAGCACATCCTTTTGCTCACCTGCGGTTGGCTATGCTTAACAAGAATATTCATCTTAGCATAGATTCTCCGGGATAAGTGTGAGAAGACGTAGCCCCTGCACTCAAGCAGCTTAAAATCTAGGTAACATAAAGGTATAGTCAATGGTTTCTATCAAGGTCAAAGTGCAGCTGGGGCATGAAACACGTCAGCTTGGCTGAAAAAGTCCTGGAAAACTCAGTAAGTATTTGCTCAGACCAGAGGGAGAGGAGGGATTTGCCAGGTAGGCAAACAGAAGGATGGTAGCATAAAGGCCTGCAAGTTTTTATTGCCACAGTGCAGAAGGGAGTGGTAAAAGTTGAGGTTGGACCAGATCCTAAGACTCCTGGTGTGCTGTACTGTACTCAGAAGCCTAGATATGGGATTGTGCTGAGGGACAGACTGCAAAGTTTGAGCAGATTAAATGGGATTCAATTTGAAATTTTAAAAAAAATTTTTTTAACTTGGATGCTTTACTTCTGAGCTACATCCCCAGTCATTTTTTTCTTTTCTCAGTTTATTTTTCTTATTAGTGCATTGTAGTTTTACATAGTGATGGGATTAGTTGTTACATATTCCTACCATTTTTATTTTTCGTTTTGAGATAGGGTCTCGCTAACTTGCTGAGGCTGGCCTGGAACTTGTGATCTTCCTGCCTCAGCCTCCCTAGTCACTGGGACCATAGTCATGAGCCACGGTACCTGGGTCCACTTTGCATTTCAGAAAGACAACTGGCTGCCAGGAGCAACAGGGGTAGAGAGGACATAAATCTGAACTAAGCCAGTGGTAGTGAAAATGGAGATGACACAGGTAGGAGTTAGGTAATAAGACTTGGCAATTAACCAGAAGTGAAGAGGAACAAAGAAGGGGAAGAGAGCCAGGGATGACGACACTTTTGATCTGGGCCACTGAGTAGATGATGGGTCTATTTACTATCTGGGGGAACAGTGAAAGAAACAGGTCTGTGGAAAATATGAGCTCTGTTTGGTCAATGGTGAATTCGTGCAGGCTGTGAAATATCTGAGGGGTAGTTGCTTTCTACAGTTGGGTCACTGGGGGTTTCTTAGAGTCATGGGAGTAACTGAGGTCATCTGGGAAGTGGAAAGAGAAGGGTCCCAGAGCAAGAGGTGACCACATACACAGTCCCTGCTCTCCCTCGCACAGTGGGAGTATAACACTCAAAAAATCTTGATAACACAAGGGGGACTAAGTTCTGTACTTTAGTGAGGTTTGCTCAGAGAATTCTGGACAGCTAGGCTGCACTTGAGAGCAAGCTTGTTTGTGGTGGAGTGCTCTGAGCCATAGTCGTAACATCTAGCAACCACCAGGTGGAGCCTCTCATCTTCTTGTGCCAGCTTCCCCCTTTCTGGAAAGCTCCCAGCCAGACAGACCAGAGAGGAAGGTTGTCAAAGGCTGGGAGGAGTAGCTTGGCTGTATCCACAATATGGGAGACAGACCTGAATTTTATCTTACCATAAAGTCCAAATACAAGCTTACCTTTTGATCCTGGGAAAAGAATAGTATGCCAAGCTTGACAAATGGGAGTCCATCCTGTATTTCCACGTGCATGTGTTTCCCATGAACGCCACTGTGCATGCGTGTGCCCCATTTTCCCAGGATTTCTGCATGTGTCTCAGAGAGCGAACAACAAGAAACCCCCACCTCCATGCCTCAGAAAGTGAGGAGTCCCCTGGCCCTCAAGGAGAAGGGTCCCTGAGACTGAAACCATGAGATTCTGCAGTTTTGGGGAGCCCCAAAGCAGCATCAGACCATTAAAAAGATCCTTCTACCTAGGTTTTTCTATATAAGCAAAACCACTTATTTATCAGATGAACTCCTCAAATTATACCTGGATCTCATGTCTCATTCCCCAGGGTCATGTCCATACAGCCTTCCCAAAGGATTCCTTAATTGGCTGAGGAATTCATAAAGTCATCTGTTCATTCATCATGTATTTAATATCTATTAGTGAACCACCTGCCATGCTCCAAATACAGTGCTAGATACATTTTCTGTTTCTCCTTTAAATTTTATTTTATTTTTAAATTAAATTAAATTTATTTTATTATTATTATTTTCCTTTTTTTTTTCTTGTACTGGGGATTGAACCCAGAGTTGCTTAACCACAGAGCCACATCCCCAGCACTTTTTATTTTTATTTTGAGACAGGGTCTTGCTAAGTTGCTTAGGGCCTCACTTAAGGTCTGGCTTTGAACTTATGTTCCTCCTGCCTCAGTCTCCTTAGCTTTTAGGATTACAGGCATGTACCTGCACCTGACTTCTTCTTCTTATTATTATTATTATTATTTGTTGATGTTGGGGATTGGACCCAGAGGTGCTCTACTACTCAGTTACATCCCCATCCCTTTTTACTTTTTTAATTAATTTTTTTAAATTTTGAGATGGATCTCACTAAGTTGCTCAGGCTGGCCTTGGACTCTGAATCCTCCTGCCTCAGCCTCCCTAGTCAGTGGGAATACAGGCATGTGCCATTGTGCCTGGCTTTCCTTTAAACTTCTTATGAAGTAGTTCATGAAACAGGAAAGTTAATTGCTGCCAAGAGTCTGGATTGCTGATTAGAGTGTTTTAAGTTTTTCCCCTGGAGATGCTGATTCGGTAGATCTGGGGTGGAGTCCAAGAGTTGGCACTTTTCACAAGTTCTTAAATATTGTTGGTGATGCTGGCCCAGGGACCACACTTTGAGAACTAGAGGTCTATAAGAACAAGATAGCCTAAGGAGATGACAGAGGGGTGCCATATGCCTTGTGGGATACCTCAAGTCTCCTCCACAAACGTCCAATGGGAGGATATTTTAGGGTCAGAGCAGCAACACCCCTGACAATTGGCTTGTGGAGGTGAGGGAAAGTTCCCAGACTCTTCTGGGATGACTGGCAAGTTTTGAATTTGAGATGATGGTATCATTTGTGGAACTACAGAACTCGGGAGAAGCAGGTTGGGGTTGGTGGCGGGGGTGGAGATGTTTGACTTGGAAACTCACATGGTTGCAAGGAAATGTCTGAGAAGACCTCCAGCTGGCACTGGAAAGTGTAGTTCTGGATCTGTAGTGAGATCTACAGACTGGAGATAACATGGCTGGGAAATAACAGCAGACAGACAGTCATTAGAGACTTGAGAGGGGGTGAACCTGCTCATGAAGAATGCAGATAAGAAGAGAAGGCAGAAACTCCTCCTCTGAGAATGAAGGGCTGATATGAAGGATGGAGGCGCAGAGAGAAGAGACAAACTAAGACAGAAAAGGTCAGAGTAGGAAGAGAATGAGGCAAGAAGGTGGGTGCGAAACTGCAGGAAAGTAGTTAGGACACCCAAGGAAGCCACGAGTAGGCAGCCCATCCTGTCAGCCTGGCCTCCCCAAGCCTGTTGGAGAGAGCAGGGACATCTCCAGAGCTGGGAACGGGCATTGACCCCTTTGTTGCTCCTGGACTTCTGAAGGCATCCACCAACTTGCCTGCCAAGCATTGGCTTTTCTCCTGGAGCTTGACTTCTGATGTCCTGTGGGTAAGATTTAGGGTAGGAGAGGCGTGTCCCTACAGACTCACGTACCCACAAGTAGAAATACACATGCAACTCACTCCTGACCTCTCAAGTGTCCTGAGCAGGAGGCCTGTAATGCTGCTTCATCCACTGCCCTAGCTCCAGACTCTGGAAAGTTCTTAGTGATAGATCCTTGACTGTTGGCCTCCTTTCCCCACAGTTCTCCAGACTGAGATGACTCTAGTCACCACCTCATACCTTCTGAGATACCCACCTAAAACCACACATTTCATGAGTTAATGATGTCACCTTTTCTTCTACTCCAGCTCAATATTATCACCTTTACCTTCTTCTCTACTACTTCACTAAACAGGGAGCTAAGTTCTTTCAACTGGTTCTTTCCACCTTACCCAATTTGTTGTTGTTGGAATTACACAGTCACTTAGAGGCAGGACTAAGTTGTAGGACCCTGAGTCGATGGTAGATCAAAGCAGTGATCCTGAGCATGGAGAGGGGCTAGAGGCAGAGGACTCCAGCACTGCCACTTAACGAGGTGTTTGACCTTGGGTAAGTCATTTCAACTCTCACCACCTCATTCCTCACTTGCAAATGCAGATGTTAAGGGTACTGATCCAAAAAGGATTGAATAACTTAATGTTCATAAAATACTTAGCACAGAGACCGGCATATTCTGTAATAAATGTCTGCTATGGTTATTTCTATGATGCCCTGTGTATCTTCTTGCTTTTTAAAATATCTTCCTTCTTATGGAGGTTCCTCAAAAGACTAAGAATGGAATGACCATATTACCCTTTTTTTTTTTTTAAGAGAGAGGGACAGTGTGTGTGACAGAGAGACAGAATCAATTTTTATTTTGTTTCTCAGGTAGCTTTCATTGCTCAGACACTCAGTTGTGTACATGGTGCTGGGGTTTGAACTCAGCATACTCGCACATGCTAGGCAAGCGCTGTAACTGCTGAGCCACCGCTCCAGTCCCAGTTATAGCACTTCTTGGTATTTATCCTAAAGAATTTAAGTCCTTGTTCAGGGGTGGGTGGAACATGCCTATAATCCCAGGAACTCAGGAGCCTGAGGCAGGAGAATATTAAGTTCAAGGCCAGCCTTAGCTACACAAATTAGTGAAATCCTGTCTCAAAATAAAAAAGCTTGGGGCTGGAGCTATG
>PVKS010032532.1:0-22469 GCA_004027875.1 Aplodontia rufa | reverse complement strand
TCTCTTCTGCATTCTCTCTGTTTGTCTTTTGAACATTTTTAACTCTTCTATCTTCCTATCACTTTTTATTTTCCCTTAATAAACTATATTTTTATCATCTTTTAAGAAGAACTATTTGACTTATATAGCTCCTTCCACCACCATCCATGTTGTAATTATTACTTTGCTGTATGACATAATTGACACCTGCTGTTTGATTTTATTGATTGGTTTTGCCATCTATAATCCCCCATCCCACCATTCCTGTTTTGGTCTTGTTTTGGGTGTGTGTGCCAGATAGTGTTGTAGGTATTATACGAGGCACAAGGCATTTAATTAATGCTGCATATGGTTTTCACTGTTTGTTGCTATTGTTTGTTTCCCCCTTTTCTGTGAGGTGCTAGGAATCTACAGGGCACTACAAGTTCACAGGGCAGAGACTCTGCTGTTGAGCTAAACTCCGAAAAATATAAAAAAGCGCACCTTGATCCACATACAAACTAACCATGCTCAAACTTCAGTGATAGTTTAATGCAAAGAATAGAAGAAATATAAACCAAAACTAATAATCAGGCCCCAAGTACGAATAGCTAGGGATTAGCCCTCAAGTTCTACTCCTGCACATCCACTCCTACAGCAAAACAGAGAGAACTATCATCAAGTCTATGGATAGCACCTATGAGATCACAATCTAGATAACTGTAGGACATTTTATCAAGAGAAGATGTCCCCTAAAAAGACCCACATATAAGAGTGGAAGGGAAGTCTCTCCCAAAAAAAAAATGCAGAAAGGTCAACATAGGAATACAAGAGATGTGAAAAAACAAGGCAACATAATGCCTCCTAATGGTCATAATTCACCAGCAACTGACTCCAAAATTATTGAAGTGAGTGAAATATCAGATGAAGATTTTACAAAAATGACCAATGATTTCCAAGAGAATGCAGAAAAACAATGAATTAAAAAATTCAGTACAATATATGAATGAGAAATTCAAAAAGAAGATAAGATACTGAAAAAACAAACAGAAATCTTGGAAATGTAAGAAACAATAAATCAAATACAATGCTCAGTTTAAAGACTCATAATATAGTAGATCATGCTGAAGACAGAATCTCAGACCTTGAGAATAAGATGGACATCCAGATACAGGAGGCATTCAGAACCCCAAATAGACAAGATCAAAAAAGAATCTCTCCATAACCCATCATAATTAACATGTCTAACACACTGAACTATGGTAGAGTTTTAAAAGCTTAAAGAGGAAGACATCAGGTAAAATTTAGAGGCAAACCAATCATAACTATTTCTGATTTTTCAGCACAAATTCTAAAAGTCAGGAGGATTTGTAATGATGTGTTACAAGTACTGAAAGAAAATAACTGTCAACCAAGACTAGTATATCCACCAAAGCTAGCCTTCAAAATCAAAAAGGAAATAACCTTCCAAGAAAAAAAGAAACTAAAAGAATTCATGATTCCTCAACCAGCACTACAGAACTTACTTGAAGAAATACTCCATAAAGAAAAAAACAAAAAACAAAAACCCAGAGCTCACAAACAGATGAATTTTACTTGAAGAATAGCTAAGCAAATGAGGAACAGGAACAAGTTAAACATTAACAATGAATAAAAATTGAAGGAATTAACAAACGTTTCTCTATAATAACTTTGAATGTAAATGGTCTCAGTTCTCCAATTAAAAGACATAGGCTGGTGAATGGATTTAAAAACAACTGTATGTGTTTGCAAGAGACTCTTCCTACAGGGAAAGACAGTCACAGGCTAAAAGTGAAAGGATGAAATTTGATATACCATGTGAATGGAGCCCTAAGACAAGCAGGAGTAGCTACTCTCATATCTGTTGAAGCAGATTTCAAGTCAAAATTTATTAGAAGAGACAAAGAAGGTCGCTTCATACTGGTAAAGAGAACAATCCAACAAGGAGACATAACAATAGTAAATATTTATGCCCCAAGTGTTGGTGCACTTAATTACATAAAAACAACTGTACTAAAATTGAGGCCTCAGACTAATCCCAGTACAATCTAAGCACAATTTCAACACACCTTATTTCTCACCCTGAATAAAATCAACTCAAAACAGATCAAAAGACCCAGGAATTAGACCAGAAACTATGCAACTCCTAGAATAAAACAGGGACCACACTCCATCATACAAGCACAAGCAAGGACTTTCTCAACAGGTCACCTAAAACTCTGGAAATAATACCAAGGGTTAACAGATGGATGGCATCAAATTAAACAGCTTCTGCATGGCAAAGGGAACATGTAAGAATGTGAAAAGAGAATCTACTGAATGGCACAAAATCTTTGCTAGCTAATCCTCTGACAGAGGATTAACATCCAGAATACATAAAAAACTCAGAGAGCTTAACATCAAAAAAATTAACAAATTGGCAAATGAACTGAACATGATAGAAGATACACACAAATGGTCAAAACATATTTGAAAAATATGTTTAATATCATTAGCAATTCTGGAAATATAAATTAAGACTATCCTGAGATTTCATCTTACTTCAGTCGGAACGGCAGCAATCAGGAATATAAACAATAATGCATGCTGGAAAGATTGCAGAGAAAAAGGAAACATTATACACCACTGGTAGTAAAACTACTTTGGATATCAGTATGGAGTTTCCTCAAAAGACTAGGAATGAAACCACCATATGGCCCAGCTATACCATTCCTTGATATTTATATTAAAGAATCAAAGTCATCTTACTATAGTGATACATGCATACTCACATTTATAGCAGCACAATTCACAATAGCCTAACTATGGAACCAATCAAGGAATCCATCAACAGAATATGTTGTATATATACATAGTGGAGTTCTATTCACACATAAAGATAAACAAAATTACATCATTTGCAGGAAAAGGATGGAACTTGAGAACATTATTCAAAGCTAAATAAGCCAAACTCGGAAGGTCAAGGGTCCTATACTTTCTTTCATACATGGAACTTAGAGAGGAAAAGGGAAAAGAAAGATAAAGGGGGAGCTCATGAAAATAAAAGGAGATACCTGGAGGAAAAGGACCTAAGGGTGGGAGACAGAGAGGGAAAGGGGAAATACTCCAAAATTATGCTGGCCAAATTATACTGTCACATCATGAGCATGTATGAATATGTAACAATAAATTCCACCATTATATACAACTGTAATGCACCAATTAAAAATGGGGAAAAACGGAGTCATAGTCATGCCAAAAAACTTCCTCAGAAACTGCAGAGCACGTAGAGCATGAGTCCAGTGGGGAACAGAAGAGGGCAGCAGAAAAGTGAAGAGTTCAGGTGTGGACAGGTGACATTGCTGTATAAGCCTGTGGGAGCCCAGGATTTTCTCCCTCCTCCTCCTCACAATGGCAGAAATGAAGAAGAATACATCTGCTTTAGTATTCAGAGGATACACACGTGAGAAAGAGTCTTCAGTTTGAACTCATGCAACATTAGCTGGTGATATTTCCCATTGTTTCTGTTTGAATAATGTTTAAATGATGAATATTAAACCTACTAGAGTGTGTATGTGTGTGTGTGTGTTTCTTAACCATATTAATCTGTGTGTTGTTGTATTTCTAAATCATTTAAGAATAAAATTAAATAAAAAGAGTTTAAGAAGATTTATCTACTACTGTGTTCCAAAGTCCATAATCTTTTAATATCATTTTGTTGACCTCTTCCAGTTCAGCAATCACTTCAATCTCTTTACACTTGCAGAAGCATCACTCCCGTGAAAATGTCACCAGGGGTTTGCACTCCTAGTATTTCCAAGTTCAGAGTGGATAACAGTAGTTATTTGAGCAGAAGTTTCTGTACTAGAGTTTAAAAAGTCTAACTTCAGGTAACAAGATGTAATTCCTGCAGACAGAAACCAGTGTAAAGAATTCTTATCCATGGATGCTAATCAGCTTTCTATGCTTATTTAAGAAAAGCCCCCAGTGCCCTGTTGATGTAGCTAGGGTGCATCACAGCACCAGTTTGTAAAGGGAGATGAATACAGAATGAGTCCTAAGAAGTCTGTTGTTGTTTTTTTTTGTTGTTGTTGTTTTGTTTTGTTTTTACCCTGCAGGCTTGGGAACCATAGAATATTTTATGAAAATAGAGTCATTATTATACTTTGGTGTAAAAATAGAACTCTGAAGGCAAACAGAGTTATAGCATCAAAAAGTATAGTGAGAAAGATATGTATTAATCTTGCTAACAGGATGATATTACAACCTAATGACAAAGTGAAGGAAGAAGATGGGAAAAGATTGGGAAATGATAAGGAAATAGATTTATCAAAACTTTCTAATGGTCACATGTGGGCTTTGAAGGAGATTGCTGGGTAGAAGGGAGTTCAAGTCCTTCTACCACAGTTGGCTTGGAAACATATGTAAAAGAAAAGGAACACTGATATTTATTACATGATCTGTTTAAACCCCTGGATAACATACTAAGACATTTAACACTGGAAAATATGAAAGCTTTCAACTCAATCTGTGGAAAACATTAATGTAAATGTAGAAAAAAAAACAGAACCTAATAAAATTACTAGAATTTTAATAAAATATGACACAGTGGCTGGATACAAGCTAAGTATACAAAACCCACAGTTTTATCTATGTTTGCAATATTTTGTTAGAAATAAAAATGGAAATAAAATAGTCCCTTTTCCCTAAAGTAATAGGAACTATATAACAAACATGGAAAGTTTAAAAATAATACTAATTCTATTAAATAACCTAAAACAGGTTAGATGGATATTCTGCTACAATTATTCTTGGTAGGAAAGTTTTTAATCATAAAATATCAGTTCTTCCCAAATAATTAACACATACAATGTAGTTCTATTGAGAAGAAAACTTCAGCTTAAACTGAAATGTTGGAGAGGACAGTTTTGAGGCAAAGATCAATCACCATGCTCAGCAAAATTCCACATGATCACCAACAGATCATCTTCCTTGTTCTTTGGTTGAGGACACAATACCAGTTGCAGCTAATGGGCTGTATTTGGGAGTGAGTATGATTTCTATTTGCTTTTCTTTTTCAAAGTCAAACTTAAAACCTGCATTTTGTTACAGTTTGCACAAGTTGAGAGACCTGGGTTATTGATCAGAAGAGAGCAACACTAAACAATGCTATGTGGAAGTTTATAAGAGTAGGCATTACCCTACCTTCAGTTAAGCTTTAGAAAGCTCAGGTCAGGAGCTGGAGTGGTGGCTTAGCAGTTATAGCACTTGCCTGGCATGCACAAAGTTGATGCAGATTCAAACCCCAGCACCATGTACACCACAAAGTGTCAGAACAAAAAAATCACGTGAAAATTAAATAAAATTAATTATTTCTCTCTCTCTCTCTCTCTCTCTCTCTCTCCCTTCACCCTTTATTTCCTCAAAAAGAAAAAGAAAGTCAAGGTCAATATTTCTCTTTGCCTACCCTAAGCTGAAAGAAGCAATGTTGGAAAATGTATGTTTTAGAATAAGCAGTATGATTTTAAGTAGCAGAATAGTGAGCAGGAATATGGCTTAACTGGTTTTAAAACATCAATAGGGCTATTAAGATGAAAAGATGCACAGCGCTGGTATGATAGAATTCAGTAGGAGTCTACATGAACATCAAATGGAAACAAAGTTTAAGAGCTCAGTTCCAGAGAGGGATGTCAAGACAGTTGCTTGATAGATGGTGTTGGCATATTTATCTATCATTCAGAAAAAAAGAAAATGAAATCCCTGCTTGCACCCTGTTCTTGGTAAGAAAATGTTTCATCATATAATGTTAATTATTTCCAAAGAATAAACACACAGAATGCAGTTCTATTGAAACAAAAACTTCAGCTTGAACTGAGTGAAATGTTGGGGAGGATAGGTTTGAGACACAACTGTAAAAGAATCTTTAAAAATAAATGAAAACATCATGAATTTTTTGGAAGATGGTTGCGTTATTGAAAAACATACAACTTATAAGAACAGGCCAGTGAAAGACTGATTTGCCCACAATTTAAAAACAGCAAAAGATAACCAAAGCAATCAAACGAAAGTGATGTACTGAAAAAGCATTTGCAAATAAAGAATGAGCGGTGGGATGGTTCTGTAAATTTCTAAGAAATAGACAAACAAGCAAGATTTATAGGAGAATAGAAGAGAGAGAGAGAAAAAAAAAAAACAGTCCCAGGAATAATAGACACAACAAACAATGCCAAGCCCTACTGTTAGAGAAATAATACTAAGCCACTGAAGAGAAAACTCCAACCACACCAAATTAGCAAAAACGTAAAAGCACAATCACTGCCAGTAATAGTGAGGGTGTTTGGAAATAGTCACCTTTGTAAAGTATGGACAGAAATTTAATTTACTGCAGCATATTGGAGAGTCCTTTCTTAAATAAAATGTGCACCCCTTTCATCCTAGTGGTTTTTCTTCTGGAAACTTCAAATATAGAAAAAAAAAAACAGCAATGAAGGACACCTGAACAAGAATACTGTGGTGCATATGGTGATTTTTAAGTCAGAATCTATAGGAATATCAATGAATAGACTGATTAGTGAACAAATCCTATCTATCCATAAATGAGTTGTATAGCCATTGCCTGGAAGAAAAGTCCGTGATGTGGTGAGAATTATATTCCTATGGAATCAGAACATATCTTTTCTGCAACAACCAAGTAAGAATGAAATAGCCCTCTCTGTGTGCTGTGGAGTTTTCCCGACTTCTTGCTCACACCCAGGATGGTCACCACAAGCTGCTATCGTGGAAAACATCTGAAACAGATCTGTGGCTGGTGAAGGAGGCAAAGGGCTTACCTTCTTAGAATTATCACTCTTTACAACTTTTACACCAGAATAAGGAATATATCTTATCTCTTGAATAAGTCAACAGGACTGAAGAAGAAAAGATTTTGGTCAGGAAGAAAATCCAGCAGGTATAAGGACCCAGGACTTGTATACCATGAATAAAGGTCCTTTACCAGTTTTGCACCCCTGGGACCACGATATCCAAATAACTCAAAGTGGGGAATGTCCTCCTGGCTCCTGGTCTCAGAGGTTCAGCCTGGTCAGCTGACTCCATTGCTCTGGGCTTCAGGTGAAGAAGATCATCATGGAGGAAGAGTGCAGTGGAAGAAAGCTGCTCAGCTCATGGTGGCTGGGAAGCAATGAGAGCAGGGAGGAGGCAGAGGACAAGATGTAATCCCCAGGCGGCACCCCCAGTGACCTATCTCCTCTGCCCATGCCCCACCCACTGCAGTAGTCCTTTCACATTGTCAATCCTCCAAATGGATCAACCCTTTGATTAGGTTACAGCTCTCATGATCTGATTCATTCACCTGTGGACATTCCCGTATGGTCTACCACACGAGCCCGTTGGGGGAGCTTCATATCCAAACCATGGCACTTCACTCTTAGCAACTCGAGGTAGGAGACCTCACAGAGTGGTGGGTCTGATGCCCACAGGGGTCTCTGGGAGCAAGGGTGTGTCTCGGCCGAAGCAGAAGGTGCAAACTTGGGGTGAACAACACAAGCAGGCTGAGGGTATTGATCCATGCTGACATTTCAATTGGTGCTGGACCTCTCCAGGTTGCTTGGGGTTCTGATGACTGGTGCGTTCGTTCATCCACAGAATCCACAGGGGATTGGCTCCAGCCCTGCCGTCAGATCCAAATTCACCAAGGCTGTAAGCTAAGCCCTTGTGAAAAATGTATGATATTTGCACATGACCTTGCATTGCCCTCTATATGCTTCCAATCAACTCTAGTAACGTAAAATACTAATACAGTGTGAACACCATGGAAACAGCTATTATACCCTATTGTTCAGGGAACAGTGACTAGGAACAAGTCAACACACATTCCGTACAGATGCCAGTCCTTTTCAAGTGTTTTTTTGACCTGCGGTTGGTTGGACTGTGAGTATGGAGTCTGTTGGCACAGAGGGCAAGATCTGGAGGCTAGCGTACCCAGTACAAGATTCTGTATTCTAATATTTTGCACTGATGTTTCATCTAATGATTCCTTGGGAAAACTGGTCAAATGAAGTTAAAAATAATTTTGTTTTTTATCAATAATTGCTAAAGTCTAAATGTGTAAAGTTGGAATGTATCCAAGGCAAAGCTGTTGCTAATTCAACAGTACGAATTTGTGGCAGGATGGCAAAATGAGATTATTAATGCTGTGAGGTGACTGATGCCCCTGAAATCCCCACTCATATCCCTCAGTTTGGTGGTGAGTATTAAAGGGAGCTCGCATGAGGTCAGACAAAGCCAGGATGTCTCCGCCGTCCTCTGCACCTGTGGAAGCGAGAAGAGGCAGCTCAGGGGGTCCCAGCAGGTCTCAGTAGCAGCTGCATGCAGAGCAATGGTGGTTGCATCCCACCTCAGACCCTATTTTCCTAAAGAGTTCCATGCACACTGTGGGTGAGCTGCCCTGCCTGGCTCCTGCCTAACCCGTCTGAAGCAGATGAAGGGTGGGAGGCCAGGACACATGTGCTTCCCAACGCAACGCGTGTTTCACAGAACTGGGAGTCTGGTGGGCAGGTTATTCTGTACAATCAAAAAACACCTTGATGGTGACTGCGCATGGGATTCTAGGGTAGAGATGACTGTGGGGGTTGATGTCGAACTTGGGGTTTGTTCTTGTTCCATTATTTATTGATTTTTGTAATGCTTTCCAGAATTATTTTACTTTACTCTCCATGATGGGTTGGGGGTCAGGGAGGGGAAATAGTTCTGAAGTAGCTTCTGAGGTTCCTCGGTCATTAGCAACCTTTCTTCTCCAGATGACTCACAGAAGCGGGGGGCCCTGGTGCTTTGACGATTGTGGCAATTGCTGCTCAACTCACATTCTGGAAGAGACATGTCACCATGGTGGAATGTCTCCAATTTGTCTTCCCTGATTAGGAATGTTATAAATTCAGACCTGACCAAAGGCCATGCTTACTGGTTCCTTATCCGTGGAGAAAGGGTTTGGTAAGCAAATTAGTAAAGTAAGGCAGAGCTTTCTGTGCTGGGCCCCAAGATATGAATAGGTAGTCCACGGAGAAAGGATTTCGTGGACCGATGGGTGCAGGGAGGTCAGCATGTGTCAGTCCATCCTGAGAGACCGGGTGCGCATTGGCACTCCAAAGACCCTGAGCACTGCGGGGCCCTGGTGACTGTTCACTAGAAACATCCTCATGCACCTCTCCATCTCTGCAGAACAATACTGGGACATGGGAAGAGCTGTCAGAAAGCTGAGTGTTCTCTGTATAACAGAGAATGCAGGGGATTTTTCTACCCATAGGGCATGGCAGGAGAAAGGAAGGGCTGGAGGGAAGGGAGGGAGGAGGTAGAGGGAAACACACCCTGGAGATGAGAATCAGCTTATGCCCCTGTCCTACTCGTGAGTTCTCTGACTTCGTGAACTTTGCGTGATTTTTCCTCTTCTCGGGGGACTCCAGGTGGGGGAATGGATCTGCAGCCTTTTACTCGTCCTGTTCTGGGAGCCCTGACCCACTTCCAGAAGCAAGATCTGTAACAAGGAGAAATAAACACAGCCATCCAGCAGCGTGGGCACCGGGAACCCCCCACTTACACTTCCGTCCCCGTCCTGTGCTGCTCCGATTCTTTTACTGAAGGATGCTTCCTCTGCCGGGCATCGTTTGCTCAGCCCAGGTGGAGGCTGGGGCGTGGTTCAGGATGGTGCTTGCCACGTTGTTCTCCTAACTCACGTCCGCCTTCCTCTTCCGAAAGGTCGTCTCCCACCACTGGAGAAGTGTGAGCCCTCATTCTGAACGTCTGAAGAGTGTAAAAAAGAAAAAGTTGCAACAACGTATGTCCAGGTTTTTCATTATATGTTAAACTCAAATTTTTGTTTTAATTCAGTCATTGTAACTACTTGCAAACTGTTTAATTTTGTTTTGTTTTGTGGCAGGAGCAGGTGACATACGGCCTATCCTCCTGTGTTTTTAAGGGTGCCATGCAGTATCATCAACCACAGGCGTAGTGTTGAACGGCCATCTCCAGAACTGGCTCAGGTGGCACGACTGAACTCTATGCCTGCCTGTTCCTGTTCCCTTTCTTCAGCCCTGGTAACCGCCACTGTGCTCTCCTGTAGACCCTCGTGGAATCAGGACCCTGTGGCTGGCTCATTTGCTGAGTGTAACGTCTCAAAAGCCACGTGTGCTACTGCACGTCACTAACCATCGCTTGACAGTGGAAGACAAGCTTCCGTATTCAGAGCGCAATCGGGGAGCTGTGTGGTCCCAGAGTTATGCTTAGGAGCCATCACAAACCTTGGCTGCAACAGAAAGGCTGGCAGCGGGTCACTCCGGGCACGTTTAAGGAGGTGCTCTGTGCATGCCACTGAGACCCGGTGCACACAGCTCAGGGAACGTGGCCTTTGTGGCCCTGGAGGTCGATCCGCCCAAGAGCTCTGATACATACAGGCTTCCAGCCAGCTGCTCTGCTTCCTTACAGTCTTGGTGGACTGGCACCCACCTGTTCAGCACCCACCACTGCTTTAATAATTCAGCCTGTGCGGCTGCCACGGATAAAGTGGTCTTCATCATAGAGATCAAAGAATTAATCAAGTGAAACAGTAAAGAATGATTTCAGAAACCTTTAGAGAGAGATAAATAACTCCTAGTGATGAATTGTCGAATCTTCGGGGCCCATTTATTTATCAGGCAGTCACAATTCACCATTTTAAATCTCACTCTGCTTTTCTTTGGTATTAGCTGGTCATCTTCAAGGTGACATAGAACCCCCAAGACTGAATATGCAATCTCTTGTGACTTAATGTGTGGAAACATGATAAATCTACCCTGTTATGCTCACAAACGCGGCTTGCAACGTTCAGGGCATCGCGGGCTGCAGTGGGCAGGGGAATTACATCTTCAACGGGACCCGTGGCACTCCAGAGGGCTTTGTGCCCCAGGGGAGCAGCCTGCAGGACACACGGCACTTTTCCTGCCCCCTCCCACAGGGAAGGACCGAGACTGTCCCTGAGATGTGTCCCTGGGTCCTGGCAAAGCTGTTGGTCAAACAGGCATTTTCTAAGATCCAGCCCAAGCCTTGGTCACAGTGACTGGGCCACTGGTTGGTCTTAATTCAGTTCTCTGACAACCAAAACTGTGATCTAATCTCTCTTTCTTGTGAAAAGACTTCCACAGCTTCAGTGTCTTAGTATTTCCTGCCTGAAATGTCCCCAGTGTCATCCACTGCCATGGGTGAGGCCTCCTGCACTTCTACCATTCCATTCGCAAGTTCCGCCCCAGGGCATCATCCTTTCTGTGTGTGTGTGTGTGTGTGTGTGTGTGTGTGTGTGTGTCTGTGTGTGTGTGTGTCTGTGTGTGGTGTGTGCCGTTGTGTGTGTATGTGTGTCTCTGTGTGTCTGTGTCCATGTGTATGTCTGTCTGTCTATGTGTCTGTCTCTGTAGTGTCTATGTGTCTTTGTGTGTGTGTGTCTATCTCTGTGTCCTTGTGTGTGTGTGACTATGTGTGTGTCTGTGTACACGTGTATGTTTCTCTGTGTGTATGTGTCTGTCCATCTGTGTCTGTATGTGTGTGTCGGTGTGTGTGCACATGTGTGTATGTGTCTGTGTGTTCACCCATGTGTGTACATGTGTGTGTCTGCATGTGTATGTGTTTGTCTGTATATGTGTCTCATTGTGTGTCTGTGTGCCTGTGTGTGTGCACAAGTGTGCATATGTGTCTGTGTGTGTCTGTGTATGTCTGTGTGTGTGTGTCTGACTGTATGTGTCTGTGTGTTTGCCTGTGTCTGTCTGTGTCTGTGTGTCCGTGTTTGTGTGTGTGTGTGTGTGTGTGTGTATGTGACCTTCTGCATGCATCTTCTCTAACTGGATCTTCTACTGCGGGAATGAAACGGCCAGGACAGAGTATAAGCTGAGGGTCCTCTAGGAACTCGTGGAACACCTCTCAGGGTTTTTTTGTTCTTTCCTTTCTTTGGGTCCGGGTCCTGTGCTTGAAGTAGCAGCCACTGTTGGGAGTAAATAGAAAACCACAGCTCCAAACAGAGTCCAGAGTAGCTGCCAATGTGCCTGTGTCATGCCAGACCTGAGTAGAGGGCCACGTTTCCCATGAATAAGGACACCAGGCATTCACAAAGGCCTCTCTGTCCTGGCTCAGTAGAGACTTATTTTTTAATGTCAACTGTGGATACCCAAATTGATAACGAAGAACTGCAGATGGTTTTCCACGTCACCATAGCACGTCGGTGCACGCCAGCTGAATGTCTGTTGATAAGAGCATCACTGTGCACCTCAGAACAAAAGACGGGAAACTGAGAGACAGTAAAGGCTCTGTCTTCCGGAAGCCCATGCAGTGCTGTGTTCTCAAGGAAGGTGACGTTGGGACTTGTGACTGTAATAGCAGCAAGTGCACCGAGGCTTAGGGAAGGGGCTGTTCTCCATCCGCTCCAACTGTGTGTCAACCACCTGTTCAGGGTCACTCTCAGGTAAAGGAAGTGCACTGTTGATTGACAGGTTGACATAGGCTTCAAATAGTAGACGCCCAAGCGTCTGTGGTTTTGGTGACCATTTCTAACTAGCTATTCCAGAAGAACACGACCAGGAAGTTTTGAGAGTGCATCCTTCGTCTTCAGGACAACAGTAAGCCCCATTTAAGCCATGCTTTGTTGCCTTTTTGTTCCTGCTTCATCCCACGCATCCCCAGGAAATGGCCATTGAATTCCTTCAGGTAAGCACAGAGGGGCCACCTGTCTTCCTCCAAATTGGAGGCTGTCACTTACTTACTGCGTTGCTAAAACGTCCTGTGTGTTCCTCTGCAGGATGAGCAGATGCCAGGTCCTAAAATGCTCCGGGCTGCTTCCTCGCAGGGGTCCTTCCAACCAGGGTACTCCTGGCACGCTAGCCAGGCCTTGAGGATGAGACATCCGGTGGGGGCCCCGTGTTAGCCTCCTGGAAATGCAGCCAAGGCCTGAGACTTGAGGAGGCATCACCAGCACCCCTAAGAATGAGCAGCACCTGGGGGTCTCGCGAGAGGAAAGCCTGAGACCTGCATCTGAATTCTTGAGTCAAACTCTATTTGGAGTTAAAAGATTCTAATCAAAGGAAGAAAAGATTGAGACCTCGGAGTGAAGAGTCGAAGCCACGTCCCTTCCCATCTGAGATAAAGAACACACAGACTCTCTTTGGTCGTGTGAAGACTCTGCCAGGGAGTTTTTCTCATAGATCTGAAGATCAAGCTCATCATCGCACCCTTGGTGAATGAATGTAGCCTTCGTGGAGCTCTCACCCACACTGTCCAGTTCAGGACAGAGGCCACTATTGCCCAGTACTACGACACAGGTGTCACGGCTCGGTGCACGGCCCTGGCAAGGGGCCACATGCTTCCATCTGGGAAGGCGCTCGCACACGCGGGCCTACCTAGGACGCAGGTGTCACGGCTCAGTGCACGGCCCTGGCACGGGGCCACATGCTTACGCCGGCCCTTCTCTCATTCTGGTCTGTGTGGACCCTCTGCCTCCCATGCCTGCAGCCCCTCAGTCGGCCAGGCAAGCGGAACCCCATCCTCCCCCCAGTCCCACGCTCCCCATCTGGCTGGGAGAGGCCAGGAGCTGGCCCACGCGCACTTGTCCATCAGGGGGTTGACAGGACGGGAGGAGGCCTCCCTGGTTTCCCCGTCAGAAGTGCTGACAGGTGCAGGCAGGCGAGGGGCTCCCCTCCCCCAATTCACGCCCATCAGCACATGTGATGGACACAGGCGGGTGGGGGTGTCCCCGGGGCCTCTCAGCAGAGAGGGCAGGCGCGTGTTCACCCTGGGTGGGGCCAGGCTGCTTGTCGGCTGCATCCTGGGTTGATGGGTGGGGGCAGGGATGGGTTCCCAGCCGTCTGGGCATCTGACAGGGCGTTACTGTTCACCGAGTTGACTCTGTGTCCCCTTGGGCAGACTGTGATCCGGCCTGGGTGGTCCCAGATGGGGATTTGAACAGGCGAGCAAAAAGCAGAGGAAGGGAGCCCCAGCGGAAGGTGGGGCCTCCCCCTGGGCTCCGGTAAAGGGTGCAGGTAGAGCCACAGAGAGGGAGAGGGCCTGACAGATCACAGACCCAACACTTGAAGCAGCACAGCTGGACAAGAAGGACCTCTCTGGAGGCAGAAGAAGAAGATACTTTCCTCCTGCGGTGCTGTCAACCTAGCAAGGACCCCGCAGTGACCGAGATGTACCGTGCCGGACCAAATCATCCCCATCACTAAACACGGAATGCCCAGCCCCTTGTCCCTGAGGCTGCACAGGCCCGGGTGCTTGTTCCGGCCTGTGGGACCTGGGCAGGCTGCAGAGAGCACCACAGGGGCCACTGGTGGGATCCTGCTGTCCTGGTCGTGGTCCTCTTTGGAGATCTGTGTTTCCCTTGCAGTAATGCCATGGGAGATTTATAGAATGCACTCTTGATTCATGGCATCGGACTGAAAGCATCACGTTTAGGAGGCTTTTCAATCAATGCGGCACTTGTTCGCATCTGGCTTGATTTAAGGTCCAAGAACGTACAGAAGAAAACAAAATCCAAACAGAAAATCAAACAAAAGGTTAGCTTTTGCGCCTTCAAACCTTCCTTCTTTCTTCTTTCATTTCCTTCTTCCCCGAGCGTGAGCAGGGATGGAACCCAGGGCCTTGTGCATGCCAGGCAAGGCTCTCCCATGGGACTACACCCCCAGCTCCTCTGGTTTATTTTGAGGCAGAGTCCGGGGCTAAGTTACGAAGACCGGCCTCACACCTGTGGACCTCCTGCCTCAGCCTCCTAAGCAACAGGGACCACAGGTGTTGCACCCTTTCTGGCCACAGCTCGTTTCTCAGGGTCTTGCTTCAATTTTCCTGCCTTGACCTTGGATCTTAATTAAACAGGAGAGCACAAACAAGCAAGGAGCTTTGAACACATGCACAGGAAAGAACACAGCACACAAATGCTTTCAGATCTAAACTACCAGGGAGAAAAGAGCTTGTGCTCTGCCACACGCACGTGGGTGTGGAAGAGCCCCTGCAGCAGAGCCAGCCCTGTGCCTTGAGTTTTTGTACGGAGTCAAGAAAAACAGCAGCCCACTCCGTGTAACAGCTGAGGACTCTGACAGCCACACAGCTTAAGGTTCTCTAAATGAAGACTACAACACCCCCTTCACCCCCTGCACAGGGAGCTGCCTCCTGTAGCCAGTGACGAGCTCCAGCTGCAGAACGGTGGAGAATCACGAGACCAGGTCGCACTCCATGCAGGCAGAGCCTCACCTAGCCCCTTGTGCAGCCTGGGAGCAACTGGCAGGACACGAGCCCACGCTTTCCATCTTGCACACCTAAAAACAGCAGGTATTTGGCTGGAGTAGCAGCTCAGCGGTTGGAGCACTTCCTGGCATGCGCGAGGCCACGGGTTCAAACCCCAGCACCGCAATACACAATGAGTGTCAGAGAAACAAAGGCCAGATGAAAAATTACATAAAGTTGATTCTCTCTTTCCTCTTTCTCACTTTCTCACTCTCCCTCTCTCTCTTAAAAAAGAAATAACAGGTACTACCCACAGCATATCTGAAAGCACACCATTTTCTTGAGTTTCATAAATTCTTTTATGGGGGGCAGATACTGGAAATGAACCCAGAAGCACTTAACCACCTAGCCACCCAGCCCTTTTTATTTTTTACTTTGATACAGGGTTCCCCTAAGTTGCTTGGGGCCTCACTAAGTTGCTGAGGCTGGTTTTGATTCTCCTGCCCCAGTCTCCAAAGCTGCAGGGATTACAGGTGTGCATGCACCTCTGTACCCACAGAGTTTCTCAAACCTCATATTGAAACTCTTTCATTGTCAAAAAAAGTTTGAGAAAGGGAAACATCCCAGAGTTTCTCAGTCTCTTTTCTGCAGGAATTGGTGACTCTGTGGGCTGTGAGAGAGAGGCATGTTTGCTGAGGCCCACGACATCTTAGATTCCAGTGTTCATAGCAACACACTTTGGAAAACACCAAGCTTCTCCAAAGGTCTCCTTGGAAAGTGGCTGCATTGTGTCACTCTGGTGTGCAGGAGCCTTAGCCCATACCTGAGGACGTGGGGCAGGAAGGAGACCTTGAGTGATGGCCAATGCTGCACACCATCGAAGTCAGTTCCACCATCACCATCAGCACCAGGACACTCCTCAGGTTTCTTTAGAGTCCTTTAGAGCAGCAGCGACATTAGTGTCACTGATAGAAGGACCACATTCACAAGTGTCTTCAGATGTCCAAACTCGACTTTACGTTTTGCCTCATTTGCTAAATTTTAGGACCCATCTGTTAAAAAACAAGCCATTGGAGTTTTGGGAAGAAGGAACCCACAGCGAGAGTGGCACAGACTCCAGCTTGGACACCGAGAGCTCTGTCCCACACTCCTCGGTGTCCCATGGGCTTTCAGAGTTCAGCGACCCTGCGGGCTCTGGAACAAGGGCGGAAGCCACGCACATCGTGCCCTCTGTGCCCCTCCCTGTCCTGTGTCCACTCTGGTCTGAATACTCAGCCTCAGAACAAAGGCCGTTCTCTTTGTGAGGCCTCCGTGGACCTCCACAAACTTCTATGCATGAGATAATGTATGCAAAGCCGATGTCTTCTTGTCTGGGACACATTTTGTCACTAGTCCATGGGAGCTGCTGTGATTTTCTCCCCTTCCCATGGTTTAGTGTGATATTTGGGATTCTGATTCATCAACGCTCCTAGATACAAAGCCCATTATCAGATTAGCAGACTAGTCAAGTCGGCTCACCGTACAAAGGCTAACCCAGCACGCGGCGTCTTACATGAGACGCCGAAACTCAGCCAAGGGCAGTGGCGCTCCTCGCACTCGCTGAGTCTCACCGAGAAAGGAAGCAGGAACAGATATGATGGCAGGCCAGTGTGGCCTCTGCTCCTAGAGTCTGCAGAGAAGCCAGGTCTAACCACAGCCCCGTCCATCACAAAAGCCAGGTCTAACCACAGCCCTGTCCATCACAAAAGCCAGGTCTAACCACAGCCCCGCCCATCACAAAAGCCAGGTCTAACCACAGCCGCATCCGTCAGAGAAGCCAGGTCTAACCACAGCTGTATCCATTAGAGAAGCCAGGCCTAACCACAGCCCCGTCCATCAGAGAGGTCAGGTCTAACCACAGCCCTGTCCATCACAAAAGCCAGGTCTAACCACAGCCGCATCCATCAGACCAGGCGGCCCTTGTTGAAGACCTGAGAGCAAGTTGGAATCTGGACACCTGAGTCCACTCAGCACCTTTCCATCACTGCCCATCACACAGAAAAGGTCACGTGTGCTCTGCAGCAAAAGCCAGCAGACAACCGGTGGGCCAGAGCGGTTCTCCATGGCACATCCCCACCCACCCCCAGCTGGGCCCGAGAGGTGTCTATAGGAGCCACGCTGTCCACACATTCCCAAGAGTGACAGCAATGAAGTACAGAACTCAGCGGCCTGGACACAACACGTCTGCACTTCCACGTGCACAAGTACTCGAGATCATTCCCAATGATCTGGAATGGAGAGGGAAGCGGCTCACACCCAGAGGGTGGTGCAGCTGCGGTAAAGGCTTCCAGGAAACGCTGCATGCCCAGGGATGGGGTCCAAGAAGCTGCCCTCGGCGCCTGAGCACTGCAACAGGGGCCTGGGTCCCGTGGGCCCCATCCAGCACTACGAGAGTTCACGTCACCCACATTTTGACAAATGGTCCTTTTTATTTTCATTTTTTATTAATGTCATTTTAAAACCTCATTGATTTTCATTTACGCAAGGGCGATCTGTCACAGCACTGTTTTTGAACAAAGGAGAAACGCAGGCACGGAGCGTTTGCTCCCTCGTATCTTCTCTGTGGAGCATCATGGAGCAGATGCAGCAAGGCAGACCTGCCTCCGAGGGCCCAGCCACCGACCTCGGCCCTGACAGCCTCCTGCAACAACAACGATCATCTGCAGTGCAGATCCTGGGTGACATCAGGACAGGCCCTCGGAGTCTTGTCCACAGCAGTGGTCACGCACTCTGCCCATCAGCTGCAGAGCGGGAAGGGAAAGGCTAAAGGAGTCTTGGCATGTGCCCCAGGGACACGGAAGAAGGTGGCTTGTCTACAGTCCACCAGATATCACAGGGAAAATATCAAAACACCGCACTCACCAGAGGCAACGTAATCTGAACTCACAAACACGCCAGTGCTCTTATGAAAAGAGGGGCCTGACATTGAAGACCACGTTCCGCTCAATGTGCTCTGTGGTGGTTGATCTCATGTGTCAGCTTGCCTGGGCTAGGGGACACCCAGGAGGCTGTGATCCACTGTTTTGTGGCTTTTCTGTGTGATGTCACTGGGGCAGGCCAGCATCTGAAGCTTGTGGAGGAAGGACTGACTTGCACCAGCATGGTGGGCATCACACAGTCCGAGGAGGGCACAGCAGCATGGGAAACACAAGCCTGCTCTCTGCTCCAGCACAGGGGGGCCCCTTTTCCTGAACCAGACCTTCACGCTCCAACTCCTGGGTCTTCAGCATCCCAAGCCTCCAGCTTTCAGACACTGTACAACACACCCTGAGCCTCCCTGGGCCTCCAGCTTGTGCACGGCAGGTTGAAGGACATCCAGCCTTCATCTCCATGAGAGGAAAGTCCTGGAACGAGCCTTGATCATGGGCACCAGGGGGCTCCAGTTGCCTCCAAGTCCCCGGAGACGTCATGCATGCTCACGTGGTTTTCTGCCAGCCCTCGTGTGATTTGCCGGTGGGTGCTTAGGCCATGGCCTCTGAGTGGCTGGCTTTGCTGGCGATTCTTTCTGGCTCCAGTTCGGTATCTTGGGACTGTGGGGGTGCAGTACAATGTCCTGTGTTTTAGAAAACTCACTTTGTCCGTGAAACTGGATATGGCTTTCCCGACTCCTGGGTGCAGTGATGGACCCACTGGAAGATGACCAGGTCTCCGGCAGACACTGAGGTACCTGACATTCTTCCAGTCTCCCATCTGCCTAAAACTGTATTTTTAATGGAAACGTGGGGGGGGTCCTACAAGTAGGGGACGGAGCCAGGTGGAGGCAGCCTGCACTCCTAAGTACCTCCCTGCATGCGGCCTTCCAGCAATGTTTTCCAGGGCCCTGGATCGAGGGCGCCTTGCCCTGGCCCTATCGCTGTTCAGCTCCTCTGGCCCACAGGGCACAGTGCTGTGTGATCCAGATTGTGGACTGGTGGTGGCCCGAATCTGTGACCCACAGGCACCATCAAGTTACCTTCCAAGCCCTGACGTGTGATACCCAGAGTTGACTTTCTTCATGTGGACAGAGTCTTTGGCACAGCTAACTGTGGTGGCCATCCAGTGGCTGCCTGCCACTCAGGGTGAAAGATTTGCCGTGCAGTCCCCGTTGCCACCATGCAGCAGAGCCCCTCCTTCCCAGGTGTTCCAGCTTCCTCCCGGGTCCCCCCAGCTCCTCGGATCCTCTCACGGTGGCAATGCTCCCAAGGAAACACGCAGCGAAGCTGTCCAGACCCCACTGGGGACAGCAAAGTGGACTCAGTCCCTCCCCAGGCTGAGTGTCCCTTGCTGGGGCCCTTCCAGAGAAGAGGAGGGTGCCTTAGCCTGCAGTCTCTCTCTGCAGCAGGGGCTCCACCCTTCTTAAGACCCGCCCTACTCTTCAGGACAGAGGCCCAAGGCGAGGGCCAGCCTCTGCCTCCAGTGGAACTCCTCCCAGGAAAGAGGACATAGCTGCCCCGGTGCCACTTTATTTACTGAGCTCCGAGTTTCAACAACATTACTCCTTAGTCCTTGAGGAACTAATGCTCTCTCACCCTTAAAGCGCTGTAAGTAGTCGATAATCCATTATTACAGCGAGCCATGCGCTCTCACAGTAATTATCTAATAACCCCTTATAAAGGACCGTGGCTTCCTAATCTGTTTATAATTATCATTCCAATGATCCCGCACATTAATGTCTGACCTTCAGCAACTCTGACCTGATCTTAATTAGCTCTAATATCAAATCATCACTACATAAGAAACTAGCCATGACCAAATGAATGAACCCCAGGTACAGTTAATTTCTGGAGCAATTATCTTTTCATGTAGAGAGATTTAAATGATTATCTGCACAATTTCACACAGCTTTATGTAATTCTGTGACATTACGAATTCCATTTTAAATCATATTTCAAAGGCAGGGCTCCAGTCTGGTTTGTCTAGTATTCTAAAGTCCTTGGCTACAACGTCACTCATTGTCCCTGTGTTGGGCAGGATGATGGTGTGTGATTGTTTTCCATTATAAGCAAATCACAGAAACAAAGTTACAAAGGTACACAAGACAACCTAACATGTGACTGTGACTGTGAAGGCAGGCAGTCCAGGGCATGTGACTGTGAAGGCAGGCAGTCCAGGGGCAAACACCACCCAGGCTAAATCATCAAAGGAAACCCTACATTATCCAGAACAGCCGGAGCAACTGGCATGTGCCATTGAGGGCACAAGGACCAGAAAGCCCAAAGTCTGTCACCATGCACAGGAAGTGTCCTGGGCACAGAGGTGGGAGAGCACTCGCCATCCTGACGCAGCCTGAAGCCGAGGGAGGTAAGGACCATCGGCCCTCCAACTGGACTTGCTTTTAGACCTGAGGAGGAGGCATGCTCTGATCATCCTGCTTCTTGAGCAACCCATGTGCAGTGCTCCAGTGTCCCAATCGTCCCCATAGACACCCAGCTCACTTCCAGAGACAAAGACATGGCTGTGTAGGATGTTGAAGAGCTGCTCTCCCCATAAAACAACCTCACCAAGAGAGCGATCAGACATTCTGTGATTAGCTTTGTTTTTAGTGCCAAAAATCAGGGGAGATTTGATCCAGGTGCATATTCCAACTCAGGTCTCCTGCCACTGTCACGATTGATCAGGGTCATGCTTCAAACCTACCTTGTCAAAGTCTTGCCACCCCTGGCATCTTGTCCCAGAAACCAAAACACAGACTATCCTGGCATCAGGTGCAGAGAGGCGGCTGATGGGAGAGCTGTGTGGAAGGAGGCTCTGTGTGCATCCTTAGAGAAGTCTGGGAGCCGCTGTTGCTCTGAGCTGCCCCAGGACCACCCAGAATCCCTGCAGGAGTGGTCACCTTCCTCAGAGTTAGTGTTTGTAGAAATGGGAATAGATGGCCTGCATTTTGGAAATTGCTTTGCATGGTTAGAGGGCAGGTTCTTTCTAAGTGACTGACTATTCAGGATAAGGTAAGTGTCTGACACGACTGTGTTCTCTAAGTCTGTTAAAGCATGCACGCGTCCAAAATGAATCCCCAGGTGCTACCAGCACCCTCCTCAGGGCTTCCTGGGGATCTTTCTAGGGGCCCAGCCATGTGGCCAAGTCATCATGCTTCATCCCCATGGTTGTTGAAGACAGGTGCACATAGCCCCCGGGGCCTGGAGCAGGCCCTGGAGGCTCGAGCCTAGAGGTGAGGTTGGATGAGGGCCCTACCCAAACCTTCCTGCAGCATTTGCCACCAAGATATCTGTCTTATCAATGCCACCTACCAGCTTGGAAACAAGACCTCCGGGTCATGGGGAATCCTGCAGATGTGGAAGGAACACTGGGCCCCACACGTCACTCGTGGCTCGCACATCTGTGGGGAAGGACTCTGGGTCTTTGGTGTCTGTACCTGCATTTTGCTGCTGAGTTGACAGTTTCTGGGGCTTTATGCCAGGGACTTCTCTCCTTCAAAGAAAACCCTCAGGCCTACATTCCCTCCTTTTTAATCATTGAATTTCCTAGAGATAATACTCCTGTTATACGTGGGGTTCGACATTTGGTTTTAATGCATTACTTTAAGTGTGTGATTGAGTAAAAGCTCCACCGTTAGTGAGGCTGCCCTGTCCTACCGGGAAACTAGTGTCCTGCTCCCGATGCCCCCATGAGGCCTGGGATGGAACTGGATGGCGCTGCCCTGGAGAGGGAGACTCATGCTGGTATCCCACATCTACTAGGGGCAGAGGGAAACAGGAACTCGGGCTGTGGAGCTGACTGTCCCTTCTTGGCTCAGCCTCTGAACAGGCGCTTTGGGCCACACGAAAGGATGATTCTCAGGAAGTGCTGTGTGCCAGGTCCACCACGCAGGACAGTAACAGCACAAGACACCATGGGCACCCAGGACCACACGCAAGCAGTGGCAGCGTCCATGGGCTTGCAGCTGAAGGTTCACCTGGGCCAGACCTGACCTCCCAGTGGAGGGGTCCCTGGGGTCCTGCAGGCACACACCAGATGGCTGGACCCTCCCTAGAATGCAAAGCAGGCTCGTCACTGTTCATCCTTGTTAATTCTTATTTTCATTTCTCTCTGACTTTGTACAATTGAGCTTCAGAGTACTGCTTAGTGAGAAATGAGTCTGAAGGAAAGGTAGAACTGATCCCTTTGAAACTTCTCATAAAGTTCAACAGTAGAACTCCGCGAATGCCCAGAGGAATGAGTACTTTAACCCAGACCCTGAAAAACTCCTCCCTCACCTCCAGATCATAGCCCCCAAAGAAAGCAAATGCTGTTCTGACTTCCAGTACCGA
>PVKS010032531.1:0-22462 GCA_004027875.1 Aplodontia rufa | reverse complement strand
GAAAGTTTTTGGGAGTGTTCCCTCTCTATCAATTTCCTGGAAGAGCTTGAAGAGGATCGGTGTTAGTTCTTCTGTGAAGGCTTGGTAGAATTCTGCCGTATATCCATCCGGACCTGGACTTTTCTTTTTTGGGAGAGCTTTGATTACTGCTTCAATTTCACTTTCTGTGATTGGTTGGTTGAGGTTTTCAATATCCTCCAGGAGTATTCTTAAACCAAGGAACAGAAAGCAGAGCTCCCGTGTCAATTTGGTGACCCTTGAAGTTTTTCAGAGAGTAGATTATCCAGAGAAAATTAGAGACAGAAAGAGCAATGGTTTTCCAGAAGGCAAGTAAGAACACCCACTGTATCCTTGCAGGATGATCAAGAGGAGACTTCTGAATGTCAAGAAATGTTCATGCCTTCTTCCAACTACCTGTGTGTGGGTTCAAGTCATAAAGCAACCTCTCAAATGTGTGAGGTAAAGAGGAATTATGTGACGTCGAAGTATTGTGCTTTCAGAGCTGAAATAAACTTTTATCTTGATCATGCCATCCAGGAGATATTCTAAGTCTTAAGGCATTGGAGCCCCAATTCATCTGACAGAGGTAAAACAGTAAATAAGACCGTAGGAAAAAAAACTTTGGTGGTAAGGGAGCACTAATGACTTCAGTAAAAAAGAGGGCTTCAGAGTGAAGAGTGCATCTGTTGTTTTTATCTCCATCCTCCACTCTTTAAAAGCACTGCTATTGGGGTTGGAGAGGTGGCTCAGTGGTGGAGCGCTTGCCAGGCATGTGCGAGGACCTCGGTTCAAATCCCAGTGCCACATGTACAACCAAGTGTCAGAAAAACTTAAATAAACTATTAAAGACCCTGCAAATTATCCTATTCTGTGTAAGATTAGTACATGTGACAGCATTCAGAACAGTGTCTAGAGCAGTTTGGCCTCTGATTAAGCAGAAGCAGTCTGGAGGGGTAGTATGGAGAATGGTATGGCAGGGTTATGATCCTGAAGGTCATGGCATTTCAGGTTGTGGGGGTTGCTCACAGTTCCTCTCTGAACTGCCCTCTGAAGAGTCACCGCCTCTGTGCCAAACAGTGTGGCCCATCTTATAATTACATCCCTACAATTTCATTACATGCGATCAATGCATAATTTGCCTGGTTTTATTCTTAATTCTTCTTATTGAATTCCTTTGGGATTCTGTGTTTTATTTAGTGTGGGGGAAACGTGGAGAGAAAGCCCTTTAACTGATAGTGAAAAATAATCTCAGTAACTATTCCTGTTCGAATGGGTCTTTTTTAGGAACTGAGAGGGTTTACTACAGTAAAGTTCAGTTGAATATGGACCCAGAATAGGGAAAATTGGTACTTCTTGAGATAGATTTTTATATTAAAAAGGGGAATGGGGTGGGGAGGGTGGCCTTGTAACTGGCCAATTCCAAAAAGGTTGAAAAATATACAAAGTTTTTGTCCTGGCAAAATCTTGTTTAATTTATTTCTTTCAGGTAGTGAGGCTTGCCAGCATGAAAAAAGAGGCAGATTTTCCTTTTGCATTTTGTAATGAATGTCATTTGGCATCCTTTTCATTTGGCAGCAGTCTGTATATGGATTACAGATAACTGAGGGAGAGATTGGTGTAAAGTCTTACTCAACAGCCATGGCAGCTGTGAAGGCTCAGTGGTTCAAAGCCACTCCAAACTACTTTACCTAATGCTTTTTTTTTTTTTTTTTTTAAGAGAGTGACAGTGAGAGAGAAAGAGAATCAACTTTTTAGTTTTTCACGTGACTAGCGCATGCCAGGCAAGCGCTGTAACCACTGAGCCACCACTCCAGTCACACCTAATGCTTCTTACTAGTTTTTTTTCCTTTGCATCTCTTCTATAATATACCTCATCAATGCCAAAATGGACCCCATAAATGACCCAAAACCTGGAAAATATTCTTTCCTGGACAATTCTGATTTGCTTCAGTAGTGTTCTGAACATTTTCAATGCTAACCACAAACATTCATGTACCAAATTCCATGAGGTCTTCATTATTTTTAATGTGAAAAGAATCTGTTTATTTTCTTTAATCTTTTATGGCCAAATTGGGTCCAGACGATGAAACTGTGGTCCTACATGTTCTAACTCAACAAAGCACTGCTAGTGGAGGAAATGTGTGGAGGTTCTACATCATCAAATCTCCAACATGGATCTCTTTCACTCTTGAAGTAAGGAGAGCTGTTCAATGTAGGAGAGAAATGAGTCTCTGGTCCTAAAGCCACCGAGAGCAGGAAACAAGCTCAGACTCCAGAGCTGTGCTTGGAACAGTAGACTTTTACAAAAAGATGCAGTGACTCATGCCTGATTATATAGTCAGAGCCCATTTTATGGACTCATTCAGGTGAATGAAGAAGTTCTTTTCATGTGACACCTTTTTTTTTTTTTTTTTTTTTAAAGAGAGGACAGTGAGAGAGACAGAATCAATTTTTATTGAGTTTTTTCACATGGCTTTCGTTGCTCTGACACTTAGTTGTGTATGTGCCCGGCAAATGTGGTAACTGCCAAGCTACCACTCCAGCCCCTCATGTGGTACATTTTAAGTCTTTGACATTATTTCTGCATATTTATTGTTTTCTCCAAAACAAGGCTTTAAATTTATGATAAATTAATATCAAAAGGATCTCTGAATGGTTCTTCAGGAAAGCAAACTGTGAAATTTTACTCTATTTTTCTTGGTAGAAAAAGCTTAATTGCATCTGATTCTGAAAGGAGTCAATGGTAATCCATAAAAGTTCATTACCATTTCTAAAAAATGTGTCTGAGACATTTTGAGCTTCTTTCATGGGGTTTCTCATCCTCCATAGGAATGAACGTTAAATATGATTAAAATTAACTGAATTCTGAATTTTTTTTACATTTTCTCTTTTAAAACAGTTTTATAATTTTAACCAAAGTTGTAGTTTTCATAGTTAAAACAAAATAAAAAGTTATAGATTTTTTTTTTTTTTTTTTTTTTTTAGAGAAAGAGAGAGAGAAAGAAAAAGACAATTTTATTTAGTTTCTCATGTGGCTTTTGTTGCTCTGAAACTTCATTGTGTTCATGGTGCTGGGGTTTGAACTCATGTACTCCTGCTTGCCAGGCAAGCACCATAACCTCTGAGCCACCGCTCCAACTCCTCCCACCATAACTTTTTATAAAAAGTACAACTCATATACATCATAACCCATTTCTGCTTCACATAGGCAACCACTTTTGGTTTTCTTAACTACTTCTTTTGGAGTTTACCTCTATATTTCTAAATAACAGTGTATTGCTAGCTTTGGCTTCTGCAGCGTTAGCCATTATCTATTTATGTCCCCTTTTACAGAAGGTGAGGATGTAGTTTTCTTCCTTCCAAATAGGCCTCCAATATTACAGTACTTACACACCTCTCCCTACTTACACATTGTCCTCTCTTCCATTTCTCTAATATATTTGTGTAATAATATTTGGTTTGCTCAATCTTCATTGCTTGCGTTATTATTCTCATGTAAAGTTTACTAACTTGGTCATGTGGTATACTATGATTATATTTCTTAACCTATATAATTGTTTCTATTGGAATTGATAATTTTGGGCAATTCTAGAAAAGCATCAAAATAATTTTCATTTTGTTCTAATTTATCCCCAAACTTCCTGCCAGATATGTAGATCTTCTCTTAAAATGCTCTTATCAGGCTGTTTGTCACTAACAATATTTTTCGGAAAGTGACTCTGGGGACTCTGTCCTTGTGGTGCTCCCTGCGCTTGCTGCTCTTGAATTCTCTTTTATTGCCACCCTTGGAATCCTTTCATCTCCCTTCTGGTTGGATCATCTGCTTGGTGAATTTTTTCCTTCCTCTGTTTTGGATTGTTCCTTTATTTTGGAAGGTTGCATGGGTAATTAATATCCTCTTGGGTAAATACAAATTTCTCTTTGATGTAAGTCAATAGTTTTAATCAATTTGAGGCCAGGCTTGGTGGCACAAGCCTGTAATCCCAGCAATTCAGGAGGCTGAGGAGGATTGAAAGTTCAAAGCCAGCATCAGCAGTTTAGTGAGCAACTTAGCAAGACCATTTCTCAAAACAAAAAAATAAAAAAGGCCTGAGGATGTGGCTCAGTGGTTTAGTGTGGCAGGCGGCATCCGGGGCCCACGCCACGCAGGCAGCTTTAAGATGGCGGCTGGCAGCTGGCCAAGCCAAGTCAGCTGACTTCGTGCTGCTCCTGGTTCGTATGCTTGCAATATCTGACCACTTATAGACAACCAATAGGAGCCGGCAGCAGAGCTTTTTTCCTCATAGCAACAACCTGCTGATTGGGTTACCTGCCCTATATAAGTGGTGCAGCTTCCTGAATAAAGAGAGAGCACGGGAGATCTCCAGAAGCAACAAGTGTGTGAGTGTCGTTATTGCCGCTTCGCCGGTCGAACGCGGCAGTTTAGAATCTCTGGGTTAAATCTCTGATACAAAAAATAAATAAAACCTAACATATATACATACTTGCTGATAGTGAAAATCAGTGTCAGTGTTTATTGTTAAATAGAAAAGTGTGAATAAGAAATGTATAATTAATAATGATAATGTTAAAAGTACTTTTCAGACAAAATTGTAACACATCTTTTGGCAACAGAAAAAAAAATTTTGCTTCCTAGGCTGCTGCAGGTGCTGTGAACAGGGACAGACAGCCTTCCAAGAATCTCACGAAAAGCACTCACTGGATTCCTGCTCTGCCCCATCTTCTTACCCAGGATGCTCAGGAACACTGTCCCCACAGGTGCATTTGCATCTAGGCCTGCGTGCAGGTAAATGTTTCCCAGAAAGGCTGGTCTTAATTTGCCTCCTCTCTTTTCACTTTTCTGCTGCTTCTCGCAAGCCTTTCAGAGCAAATGGTCCTGAAGTGAAAATCCTGGGTTATCTCTCCAGATTCTGCTGCATAGTGAATGCTACCCTCAGTCCCAGAGTGATAGTATTCTGGTGTCTCCAGGAGCACGACTTGAATATCTTTAATGAAGTTTGGTCAGTCTGCAAAAATCACAGAATCTCAGAGACCAACTGATTGAGCCAATGACTCCATTCACACCCATTTTTTTAAATCTCAGATTTGTTTAGGCACAACTCATACACCATGAAGTTTACCCATTTAAAGTGCCCCAATTGAGGGGATTTTAGTATAGTCACAGAATTGTGCAGTCATGATTACCATCTGACTCCTGAATATTTTCATTACTCCAAAGAGAAACCCCAAACCATCAGCTGTCATTTCCTATTTCCTCCAGTTGCACAAAGCATCCACAAATTATTTTTATGTTTGAATGATTTTCCTATTCTGGATACTTGATGTAAGTGGAATCATATGACATATGGGGTTTCTGCAACCGGCTTTCTTCACTTTATATATTATTTTAAAGGCTCATTCATGGTATAGTATCAGTATTTCATTCTTTTTTTATTGTTGATATTGTTTATTATTTCACCATATGGATGTAACAGTTTTATCAGTTAGTGAACATTTGGATTGTTTCTAGTTTTAGCTTTTATAATGGTGCTGATATGAATATTTGAATACATGTTTTTATGTGGCAACATGTTTTCAATTATCTTGGGAACATACTAGGAATGGAATTTCAGGTCATGTGGTAAATGTATATTTAACATTTTGAGAAAATGCCAAATTATTTTCCAAAGGCACTACACAATATTTTTACTCCTTCCAGTAATGTATGAGTGTTATAATTTCTCCACAGCCTTAATAACATTTGTTGCTGTTTTTTTATTATAGTCATCCTAATGAGCATGAGTGTTGTCTCAATGATTTTTATGCATCTACTAATGATTAATGATATAAAATATCTTTTCATGTGCCTATGGGTAATTTGTGTATCTTCACTGAAAAAATGCATATACAGATTATTTGCCTAGTGTTATGACTGGAGTTGTGTTGGAAAAAATTAGCACAAGCTAAATACTGACATCTTTATGAAATGAGGGGAAGAGAACAAGAGATGTGGAAGAGTAAAAAAGAGGGGCAGGTAATAGTGTGGATACCTGCGCTTCAGACAAAGTTAGAGGCAGCAGGGAGGAGGAACAGGTGGAAATTTAATGGTAGTGAGGAATGAAAGGCAACCCTCCTTTCCTCCAGGACCTTGGTGTGTGGGATGTGGAGGATAAAATAGCCACTACTTGCATAGGGTACATAGCCTTAGGAGAAGCCATGTCTGAGCACCAACAGGTGAAGGGCATTTTCCAAAAAGAAGCTGAGGATGCAGGAGTTTCTCCGGAGATCAAAACTGTATCTGATACTGTATTCTGGAAGTCACAGTGGAGGTTACATGGTAGGAAACAGAATGTGCTTGGGCCAGCTTAAAGGTGTTCAGAGCCATGAGGCTTAGATTCTGGTCTTGTTCTTCTCAGTCACCAAGATAGGCAGGCTCAAACCTAATGGCATGAGCCATGAGCACACAGAGCTCTGAGGGACCCTTTTCCAGTCCCACCAGGGTGGTGTGGAGGATGTACAAGGCGCATCAATGGGAGCTTGTTGAGTCTCTTGTAAAGATGTTCTTGCAGGAAACAAGACGCCTGGTCACCCACGCCATTGTGCTATATAGACTAGTGGAGAGGCAGGAGAGCTGCTGCACCAGACCTCTTGGTTGTATCTCTTCCTGTCTCTATGTCAGTATAATTTACAGGATGGCTTTTTTCCCCTACAGTATCTACATTCCTAAAGGTTATTGTTCCTATTTGCTTTGAACTCTGTTTGCAGTGTCTGTGGCAGGAGTACAAATGGAAGTTCACATACTCCACATCTATTAGCATAAACAATATAAAGCAAGTCAAACCATTACAGAAAGCGTGTTCTACGCTCTTACCTTGACAGCTATACCCTCCTAGTAACTTGAATAATCAGACTCACATTTAGGATTCTTAGACTCCTGATAGAGAAGTAGACTGGGGACTCAATTCTCAGCACAGCCTTGAAGGTCCAAATGCTTTCTAAATTCAGTGACCTGACCTCAGGCACACCTGGGTCCCCTACGCACGATCTCTGTCTCAGCCTCTCTGGAGACTGCACCACTCCTCAGCCTAACTACAGAAAGGCCAGTCTCCAGGCTGCCTTGGATCAGGAGGCCATTCTGGGCGTGTCTCCTTTTCTTCCTTTTATCTGATTCCTCTATTTTCAGCCTCACCTGAACTGCACTTGGTGCCCCAAATTCCTGGACCTTTCTGCTTTGATTTGCCTTGTTTCTGTTTCCCCAGCCCGTGACAATTTTGTTTTCAACTTGCTCAGGATTTGTCCATCTGCTTTCCATCTTCCAAAATCTTTTTGCTGTCATCTCTTCTAAGACTCTTTGTGTTAGTAGATTTATGCTCGAAGAAAAAAAATTTCCTGTCATTTTGGCGAGTCTGTAATATGGATGAGCATGATTCTTTAGCTATGCGTATTTGTCCATGTCTTTTCCTTGAGTGACGAAGAGTACAGTGAGCGGCTGCGTTGGTTACCTGGTGCTCCGTGTGTATGATGATAATGTAACTGCCTGGGAAGGGAAATATTTCAAATGATTGCCCCTGACTTAGTTGATGGAACTATTTAGTTTATTTAAGTGCAGCAGCTGAGTGAAATGGCCAAGTCAGAGCTAGATTGGAGGGATACTTAATTTTCCAAAGTATCCAGGAAGTATGGTAGACATTTATACTGTGTACCTGCCCAGAATAATCTACTACTTTTCTGGCAATAGATTTTATTTTTTTGGTGGGGGGAATCATACCCTATTTCCACTCCCAACCATTTGGGGTGGGCTCGATCGTGCCCCTGGATCCAGGGAATACCCCTGACCTGACACCTTCCATGAGCAGGTTTCACCCTTTGGTCACAGTAGTTTGTTCGGGGATGAGCACTTGGCCCAAATAAGTCCAGCACAGCAGTGTCCAGGACTTTTGCTGGAAACCTGCAGGAAAAAAAATTCTCTGTCTCACATAGTCACTCAACCGGCAGCTGTAAAGCTAAAGGTGATGGTGACCATCCCCACCCCGTGCAGGCAGATGCCTATGTGAGAAACGTAGGAAAGGCAGCAGGGAGATTTCAAAGAAATCGTCGATCCTGCTCCTTTTAAGTATAAATAGAATGCCACTGGGTTTTCAGAAATAAGTAAAGCTAAATAGTTAATGTGAATTCATACTCTTTCTATGTAAATAAAACAAGAAAGCTGATGCTTGAGGTAGAAATGTTAGTTCAAGTTCTTCTCAGAGCCTTTGAGGATGATTTCATCCAATGCTAATAGCTCACGGGGGAGTTTCAAAGGAAAAGAAAAAGTGAACATTACATGATTCTGCCAGATGTGGGATAAGGGGATGATTTCAGAATTTAAATAACTAAAAAGTGCCTCTGGTATGCTTCTAATGTTTCAGTATATGCAAATTCGATTTTATATGATACATCTCATAATATGGCCAACAATAGGGTGAAATTGAACTTTAATTGGAAACAGAGCTAGAGGAAAGCTGGGATTGAGAAGCACAATTTCCAGTTCCAACAACAAAAAAAATTATACTGCATATTTAGAATAGGGGAAGATTTTAAACAAAAATCACAAATAGATCAATAAAAAGCAGTTAATTGATCTCAAATACTAGAAACAGTTTGAGGTGAAATAAAATCCTACATATCTAATAATCATTCAATTGTAAGAAAAATTATACACAATTCTTTTAAATTGCCCATGACAAAATAGTTTACAGGGAAAGGAATCAAAAAATACCAGATTGAAAAACACAACTGATATGAAATACTATCCAAATATTGTTTTGTTTTACATGTTATTGTACCTCTAAGTTATTTTAGACATTTCCTGCAGTTTTTTTTTAATCTTTATAAAAAATTTATATTTTGTAATTTTGAATGATCTTCAGATTAGCATATTTTGGAGCCATTTTAACATGGAGTAAGGTAAGAGTCAGAGCCTTAACTCAGCTGAGGAAGGACTGTTGACAAATCTTAGGTAAACTGTTTTATTTCTGAAGATGACCTTTGTTGAGTTTATGTGAATATCAGTTAGCATAATATAATATTACATCTGAAACATGAATCAAATAAAAGCCAAGAGATCTCTCAAATTTCTTCTTGGAAAAAGTGATAAAATGTTTTCGTGTTTCACATTGTAAACCTTTAAACAAATAATAAAGATCCTAATTTTATACATTTAAATTTTTATCTTAGTGTAAATAGTAAAACAAAATTTGTATATAACCTATTAGTGACAGTTTTTTTTTTATTCATTAAATATGGACTCACAATTAGGAGGGAATCATTATCAAGAACAAATGTCTAATGACAGAGCAAGCCAAGGCTGATGCCATTCCATGGTTTCCCCCTTGGCTTCCCCATGGTTCCATGTTTCCCCCAATTAAACCCCTGTGCTAAATGGACTTCTCATGGAAGTTGAAGGTTCCCCTCTGAGTTGATTCCCCCATATTTCCTGCAGTTTTCATTTTAAACGTCAGCTTGAAATCATGACTTCCTAGATGGGGAATGGAAACTAAACAGAATTACTTCTATTGAATGTATGAGGGCATGGATCTCATTGTGGTAGGTTCTATATTTTATTATGGTCTAAATATTTAATTATGTACATTTAATATTATATAGAATTCTGTTTATAGACATACATTTAATGTATTGTGATATTTAATATTTCCTAAAATATGCAAGGTATACTGCCTCTCAATCTTTTTTTTTTTTTTTCATTAAGAAGCATGCTGAAGCTACTAAAATTAACGTCATTCAAGGAAAGTGGTACTACGAATCGGTGTTTGGGAAAAATGCAATCGATAATCTAATTTACTCCATCAAAACAGAATATTGAGAAACAGGCAGAATCTCTATTTTGAGGCATGGTAAACCATGTTTGGGATTCCATAATAGTGGTCATTCAAGGGTTAAATTTGTGGTTTTAATGGTTAAAAACAGTACTATAATCATGAATAATTTTGGTGTGGGTTTCCATTTTATTCTGGATTGAAAAATATATGGGCAATTCTTTCAACTCTTAACCTCTTGATCCTTTCTGATAAGCCATCAAGAGAGCTCTCTACCTGAGCTGCACAGTTGTGTCTTCTGAATAATTGATTTTATTGAATTGATACTTCGTGTGGTGCTATTAGTTCATCCAGGGATCTGTTACAACGTGGCCCTGGAGTAATCTGTCCATGAATTCACCCAGGACTTTTCATAAAAATCAGAGCCAACATTTCATGACCACCGATGACCAGCCAATTTGTGGTGGACCTAGGATTTGAACCCAGGCAGGGTGACTCCAGACCTGTTCTCTGAAACCTCCGTTCTACTGTTCTTCCTTTGCTGTAATTCCTGGTGCACATGCCAGAAATTGTTCTAAGCACTTTAGGTGTTTCAAGGCACTTGTTTTCATCACAGTCCTCTGCAGCTGAGGCTGTTATCCTTACGTTAATGGAAGATACATAAGCAGTAAGTCAGAGCCAGTAAGGATCCTCTCTGTTATCAGAATAGCTAGAGGAGAAGCTTCTCTCTAGTCTCAGGAGCTTCTTCTGAGTCACCAACTTGATCTTACCTTAATGACATTTCAATTCTGTTATTTTGTCTTTTAGTGGATACCTTGAAAAGTGCATCAGCTTGATAGCCTATCACTTATGAAGAAAATAGCTTTATTTTAAATGGCTTTTTAGAAAATGCATTTCATTACTACTTCCATTCTCCCCCCTTCTCTTATTGAATAGAATATTCATAAAATCTAAATAGATAGCTCTGGGTTAGAGAGGTGATTCAGCAGTAGAGCACTTGCCTGGCATGCACAAGGATCTGGGTTTAATTCCAGCACCACATACTCAGCTAGATGGAGGAAAAGAAAAAAACCACATGAAAAAAATCAAATTAATTTTCTCTCTTTTCAAAAAAATAAATAAAAATAAAAATATATATAGCATTGTTTATGACATCATGTAACATAATGTCAACTATTTATTGTGTTTGCTTCCAGACTTGTATTGCTATTCCACCACATATTTATATCTTGTCTTTCCAGGCTAATTGACAAAAGCTTACAGTAACCAATGAGGACACAAAAAATCTTGGGCTTTTTGCAGTAACATCTCAAACTTTAGAAACATATATCCCTTTGGCCCAGAAATTTTGGGTTCATGTTTCATGAAACTATTGAAAGAAAATAAAGACTTTAGTCCTAAGATGTTAATCTTAGAATTATCGAGGCAACAAAATAAATAATTCAGGTATCTCAGGTCTGGCGGAAGAGCTCAGTGACAGAGCACTTGCCCTGTATGTGCCAAGTCCCACGTTCAATCCCTGGCACCACAACAAATAAAGAAATATATAAAGAAAGTGTTATTGATAGTTATAAAAGTAATTTAAATATCTAATAATATGTAATAGGCAATTAAATAAAATATGATATATCTATAATGCAAGCCTTTAAACATATGTTCTAAAATATTCATTAAAATAGGAAAAAATTCATGACTTGCTAATCTCCTTCAGTTAGCAGACGTTCATTGCCCCAGTGTTTTCTTTCATAGGTGTATTTCAAGGATGAAATGGGCTTCACAGTGCAGGTAGGCAGTGTTGAAAGATTTTCACATGCTTTCTCAGAAGCGATTCATCCTATTTAAATATTCATTTATTTTTTTTTAAAGAGAGGGACAGAGAGAGAGAGAATCAATTTTGATTTAGCTTTCCACGTGGCTTTCATTGTTCAGACACTCAGTTGTGTATGTGGTGCTGGGGTTTGAACTCGCATACTCACGCAAGCCAGGCAAGCACCATAACTGCTGAGCCACAGCTCTAGCCTTCAACTATTCATTTAGTTGCTAAGTTTCTTAGTGTCTTTAAATCATGTTCAGAGCCTCTGACTCTTCCCAACAAGGTGGGAAGGGCTTGCTCAGCTAGGGCTTCCCAACAAGCCCATTAACGTGGGCTCCAGTGGACGCTTTCTAATGAACGTGAAATTGGCACTGTGGACGTCCCAGCCAAAGTCATAGAAGCTGATTCAGTTTTCTCTGTTCCTCATCTTTGTCAGTACATGATCCTTGAGACTGTGACATGGAAGTTGACATGTAAGAAGAGCAGCTGGCGTGAAGCTTCCTTGCTGGTGATACCACAAAAGGAGTGTACAAGGGGGTCAAGGGACAAATAAGGACTCCTGGTCCTTGCAGCCTAGGCACCTGGCACACAGTGAGGAAGCCTTCAGATAACATCAGCCCCAGCCTCTGAGCCACCCTACCTGATGCGAAGTGGAGCAAACATAAGCTGTGTCCATCAAACCCTGCCCAAATTGCAAACTTGTGAACAAAATCATTGTTGCTGTTTAGAAGACCCGTAAGTTCTGAAGTGGTTTCTTATGCAGATTTACTTCTGTATTTTTAAGAGAGAATCAATTTTATTTTTTCATCTGTTTTTTTGTTTCTCCCACACTTAGTTGTGTATGTGGCGCTGGGGTTCGAACCCAGGTCCTCACACATGCAAGGCAAGTGTTCTCACCGCTGAGCAACCACTCAAGCCCCTCTAATGCAGATTTAGATAACTGAAACAAACCCTCAATTGGCAGGCAGGTTAAAAATCATATGTATTATATAATCTCGATCTCTTATTTTATTTCTATTTTCCAAAGATGCTAGTAGTATACAAACCAAACTTTGGTTGGTAGGGTTACCTCCTGGTGGTGGAATGATGGGAAGCTTTTGGATATCCCTTTTTGCTTTACTGTGATATGTGGATTTTCTCTGCAATTGATGATAACATTTATTACCTCTATTATTAGAGAAGAACTAAATGAATGGCTGAAAAATAAATCACTTCTGAGAAAGATCATAAAAACCTTTCAACACCAATCAGCTGTTCACACAGTGACACATTATAGCCCTTCTCATTCCCAAGATACACCTTTGAACGAAAAACGCACCCCTTCTGTGACAGCGTGCTGAGCTCTCTGGTTTCATAGATGAACATGGCCTGGGAGGAGAGCTACAACTCTAACTTGTAGCCACCAGAAATGTTGTCAACCCTATTTCCCCCAATATTAATTGTGTTTTGGGAAAAATAACAGGGCTATCTCTGGGTTCTGTCTATTTATAATCATGTTGCTTATCTTTTATATAAAGCTTCATGGAAAATAGATATTCTACAAGGTTCAGATGATGTCTTATTATTGCCAGCATAAGCTGACCATTGGTCTAGTGTTTTCCCCTGTACACCAACACCAGAAGAATATTTCTGGGAAGGTGATGATTGCTCTCCTCTACACACATTTCAGATGTTCCTTGCACACAGGGGACTGGGGCTATGAAACTAGCTATAGCTTCTTGGCTATTTGTGCTCTGGTTATGTGGAGTGGATGGTTGATATTTGCTATTTCTATACCATATAAGGCAGGCAAATACGTTGGGGAAGCTACTTTTAGTAAAAAAAAAAAAAAAAAAAAAAATTAACATTTTCATTCCCTGGGAAAAGACTTCATGGGTACAATAGGCCTGGATTTGGTCTAGAAACATCAGGTAGTTCTAGTAGTAACCTGTGAAATTATGTTGCATGTTATTACTGTGTCAGTGTAAGGGCAAAAAGTAGACAAACAAAAGCATACTATTTATCTTTGCATTCAGATCCCTGGACTGTGTCTATTTTAATAATGTTTGAGATGACACTGAGCTAGTTTCCAGTCCAGCTATAAATAGCTTGCTCTTTAGTTTGAATTCAAGCTGCAAAAGGTCTTGGGTCTTGCTGACCAGCTGTGCCCACACTCACCACTGCAGCAATGATTTTCCTCCTCTCATTTCCTTATATTGTAAAAATGTCAGCTATAGTGTAACATCAAATGCCCTGGGAACGACAGCATTCACTTTTACTTAGTGATTACTATGTGCCACGCACGAATACTTTGTATATATCAAACTCTTCCTTAATCCTCACAATAGCCTTGTAAGGTAGAAACCTCCATTATTCTCATTTTAGGGAAGAGAAAACTAAAACAAAAAGAGCACACTATGAGTAAGATCATCCAGCAGTACATGGCAGAGGCAGGATTGCAAAGATAGAAATAAACATGTGAGTACTTAATCACATGGCAGGCTCTGTGCTAAACACTTTATGTAAATTAAGAAAAATTACCCAAAACTTGGAAATAAGGCAAAACGATGACCACATGTCTTTTCGTGGTGGAGCATTGCCTAACAGGTCTACCCAAGTGTTATCTAATTCTCTAGGAATGTATATTTGTTTAACTATTGATTCAGGTCTCATTCTATGAAATTAGATGCTAATTTGTAGTAGATAAATACATGTAATTTTTGGATTGCAGAGAATCAAATAATTTAGAGAGAAGGACAGAGAGAGAGAGAGAGAGTCAATTTTTATTGAATATTTCACATGGCTTTTGTTGCTCTGACACTTAGTTTTGCGTGTGGGTGCTGGGGTTTTGAACCCAGGTACTTGCGCATGCCAGCAAGCTCCGTAACCACCGAGCCACCGTTCCAACTCCGCAAATAATTTCTATAAAAGATAATTATGAATGCTATTATATCAAATCTCTAGAATCTTAGCCACCTTTGTGAATGATTTAGAACCTCATGCCAGCAAATTCTTTCATTTACTCTGTGTATCTGTCTTTCCCATGAACCAGCATCTCTGTTCACATGGATTCCTCACAATGAGTTAAATAAATGTCTCATGCTCACTAGATGAGAGTCATATCTTTTAAATAAATCTGTAAGTTCTTACACTCAATAACTGCTTGGTTAAAATTGCAAAGACCTGGGTTCTAGTTTTCATTTTTTGGACAAATTTCTACTCGACTTTGGGTTTAAAATTTCTCATTTATTTAAAACAAACGCGATGATATTTTGCCTTACTGACAATACAGAGTTGTAGCAAGAATCCAATGATGCTGATCATCCATTCGTGAAAGTTGGCAGAAAAATCCCCCAAGAGGCAGTGGGTTCAGGCATAGGTCATCCCTAGAAGGCAGAAAGGAGGAAAAGGAATTCCCCAGGAGTGATGCCAAGAGATACATCCATTGGAATCCACCAGGGGGATTCAACAGAGCTGAGGTAGGGTCTGTCTGTTTTGGCAGTGCTAGAGATTGAACTCAGGGCTTCATGCATACCAGGCGAGGGCTCTACCACTGACCTACGTCCCCAGACCAAGAGAGAACTTTGCTGACAGAAGAAACAGCAGACTTAAAGAGAGAGTACTAGAGATTATACAATCTGAAGAACAGGAGAAAATAAAGAAAATGGTAGTCTTACAGAGATGTTGGACAGTATAAAGTGCACCAAAATATGTGGAAGGGAAGTTCCAGAAGGACAGGAGGGAGGTGAAAACATACCCCAAGAGACAGGCTGAAAATCTCCCCAAATTTTATGAAAAACGTAGACCTACACCTCAAGAAACAATGAGCTCCAAGAGTGACAGACAATTCTCCACATTTGGGCACATCTTAGAGAAACACAGAGGAGGAGAAAAATATGGAAAGCAGCAAGAGAAAAAGACCCATCTTATTCAAGTGGCTTCCAATAAGATTAGCAGCTGATTTTTTTTTTAAAAATCAGAAGCAGTGGAGCCCAGAGGTGTGTGGGATAACACAATGTGCAGGAGAAAACCCTGCAGACCATCTTTTTAGAACGAAGACAAGGTAAAGGATTCCCAGATATGCAGAAACAGAATTCCTGTACAGGAGACTTACCTGAAGGAAATACTAAGATAAGTTCTGGAGGCTGAAAAAGCTAAACTGGGGAGTAATCTGAATCCAGATAGGAAATGTTATGGTTTGAATGTGGGGTGTCCCCCAAAGCTCACAGTGACAGTTCAGGAAGGCTGAGGTGAAATGATTGGGTTATAAAAGTCTTAATCCCCTGTTAGGGGATTAACTGGTAATTGTGGGCTGGTGGGGTGTGGCTGGAGGAGGTGGGACCTTGAGGGCATGCCTGTGGGATATTCCGTATCTGGGGTGGAGTTGCTCTCTGTTCTGCTTCTTGAGTGAGGATGTGACCTCTGCTCGCTCTACCACACCTCCACCATGATATTCTGCCTCACCTCCAGCCCTGAGGAATGGTGCAGCCTCCTATGGACTGGGACCTCTGAAACTGTGATCCCCTAAATAAACCCTTTCCTCCCAAAATTGTTCTTGTCAGATCCTTGGGTAGCAGCAGTGAAAAAGCTGACTAAAACAGGAAAAATTTTTAAAAAAGCAATGCTTTCAAATGTAATTATATAGGTATATATAAAATATGATTACATATTTCTTCTCTTTTCTTCTCCTGATTTTAAAATTGCATAGAATACTGTATGAAATTATGTGGGTTGGCTTATAACAAAGAGGATATGTAATACATTTGATACAGAGGAGGAAGGGAATGAAAGTGTATTAGAGTTGGTAAATGATATCATATGGTAACTCAAGCCCACAGGAAAAGATTGAAGAAAATAGGAATTTATTAATTAGGAGAGTAATGTGAAAAGCTCTGTGAACACATCATATTCTTTCTTCCTTTAGCTTCTTTAAAAGACATAAGATCTGGGCAGGAGCAGTGGCTCAGTGGATAGGGGGCTTGCCTGGCATGCACGAGGTCCTGAGTTCAAACCCCAGCACCATGTACTCTCAACGAAGTCTTGGAGCAACAAGACTCACATGAAAAACTAAATAAAAAAGTTCGCTCTGTCTCGCTGTCTGTCTCAAAAAAAAAAAAAAAAAAGACATCATATACAACTGTATATATATAGCACTGTATTCTGGGTTTGTAACATACATAGCTTAGTTGTATCTGACAATAATATTATTGCACAAGAAATGAAGGGAGTGACAATGGAGCCATGCTGGAGAAAATATGTCATATAGGAAATGTCAGCAATGAAAATCTGAAGTAAACTAAGATGTATTGTATAAGCCAGTCATGGTGACACATGCCTATAATCCTAATGACTCAGGAGCTGCTGTAGGAGGATTGAAAATTTGAGGCCAGCCTCAGCAATTTAGCAAGAGACCTTCATTAACTTAGCAAGACCTAGTGTCAAAATAAAAAATAAAAGGAGCTGGGGATATACCTCAGTGGCAAAATTGTCCCAAGTTCAATTCTCAATACAAAAAAAAGGACATATGTTGTAATACTTAAAGTGAATGTTAATAAAATGACTAAAATAATCTAAAATTCATTAAAAATTAAAATCATACATTGGAAAATGTCCATTTAATACAAAAAGAACACTGAAGGTTTTCAGAGAAACAAAGGCATATAGAAACTAAAAGTCAGCATGGGACACAAATGTAACGAAATTGATAATAATATTAACTGTGGGGGCTGGGGGTAGAGCTCAGTGGTAGAGTTCATGATCAGCATGTGTGAGGCCCTGGGTTCAATACCCAGCAACCCCCACTTCCCAAATTTGAAGGATTAAAACAATACAACCAGATGACAAAAGATCTACTTGTCTATTATGTGTAACAGACACACTTTATATTCTGCGACACAAAGATTGATAACAAAGGGGTTATGTGGGGGTTCCCTCCCTTTGGCAAAAAGTATGTTAATTTTCCACACCAGTCCACACCAGATTCTATGACACCATCTGGGTCCTCAACAATTCAATTGTATTCTGACACTATCTACTTGGAGTTAGCATAAAATCCTAAAATTCAAAGGGCTTTATCTCACAGAATGCTCCCACTTCAGATGTCACCCACAAGTAGGGTTCCCAGTTGACCCAAGCTGCCCACCCAACAAGAACTTTGAGGGGTTCCATTCCTCACTCACATTTGATAATTTGCCAAAACAGCTCACAAAACTTAGGAGAGTACTCTGCTTACTACAATTGATTGTAAAGGACATGAATGAAATGCCAGATCCAGAGGTCTATAACGCAGGTTTGGAGGGGTCTTTAGCACAGGAGTAACTGACCCACAGAGTCACAGTGTACCATCCTTCCAGCATCCCTCAGAACTCCATTATTTATGTTTTACTGTGTATGTATAACTGATGAAATAATTGGCCATGGTGATGGAATTCAATCCCTGGAGGACAGGCAGTGAGGCTGACTAATTGGGTGACAGGTTCGATCCCAAAGTATCTACAGTCCCTTGCTCCCATCATGAGTCTCTTTAGCTTAGAGAGGAGGGTAAATTTCAAGGGTTTTAGGAGTACCGTACAAAGATCAGGGGAAAAAAGAACAAGTGTTTATTTTCTACTATATCACAGATGGAAAAAGATATTCCATGCAAATAACAACCTTAAGAAAGCTGGAGAATCTGTGCTGAGACAAAATAGATTTTTTTTATTAGACCTTTATGATTATACATAGTATTTGGGCTCAAACTGGGACATGCATGGAAATCAAGACTGTTGCTAGAGATGAAGAGAGACATTTTGCAGTTTCCTAATGTCCTGCAGAGAGGGACTAATGGGTGGAAAGCAAAGGATGTTCCTATCTGAAGTTATCAGGCTTGCTTAGTTCTGTAGGATTGGTTGAGTAGGGCAGACTTCAAGATGAGGAGGGCCTACAGGAGTAAAAAGTTCCAGGTCAGGCCTGGAAAAGGACTGACTTAGTTGCAGAGGGTGCCTAGGTTTAATCTTCAATTCTACAAAAACCAAACCAAACCATAACAAAAACAACAATAAACAGATAAGGTGCTTCAGTGCTTTTGCCATCTTAATGACCTAATGATAATAAAACCAAACAATTCATCAGTCTTTCTAAAGACAGGAGTTTTATAGTGATTTCCAAAGCTTTAGCATGTAATCATGTCACCATAGTCATAAGCACTATCAAACTGTACAGCATTAATACACAGGATACGATTACCACTTTTTAAATCTTTCTTGTAGTGCTGGGGATTGACCCTTGGGCCTCTTGCATGCTAGGTGAGTGTTCTATCACTAAGCTCCACCTGAGTCCCTGTCACTTTTATTTATTTTTAAGTAGGTTTAGTAATCTTGCTGTTGGGATCATAGCCCTTAAATTTATTCTATGACCTAAATTCATTCCTATATTTTAAGGATCATTGCATAAGGGATGATTTGTTGATACATTTATAGCTTTGAAATAGCTTTGTCTCTTTCAGGTCAGGTCTAAGGTAAATTTTGAAGTTAGCCAACTTTGGCATTTTTTCTGTAACAGTGGAGAAATCCAGATCCAAATCAAAGAAATTGTATATTATAAAAATCTTTTAATTATGTTACATTGATGATTTGTTTTTTTTTTTAAGAGAAAGGGACAGTGAGAGAAAGAGAAAAACAATTTTTATTTAGTGTTTCATGTGCCCTTTGTTGTCCCACGACTTTGTTGCGTACGTGGTGCTGGTGTTTGAACTCGCGTACTCATGCACGCCAGGCAAGCACTGCAATTGCCGAGCCACTGCTCCAGCCCCGGCGATTTTATTTATTTATTTTTTTTTTGAGAGAGAGAATGAAAGAGAAGGAGAAAATCAGTTTTATTTATTTTTCATCTGGCTTTTGTTTTTCCAACACTTAGTTGTGTATGTGGTGTTCGGTTTCAAACCCGGGTCCTCATGCATGCCAGGAAAGTGCTCTATCACTGAACTACCACTCTCGCCCCATAATTATGCTATTTTTTTTTTTTTTGAGAGAAGGAAAGTGAGAGAGTGAATCCAATTTTTATTAAGTTTTTCACATGGCTTTTGTTGCTCTGACACTTAGTTGCGTACGTGGGTGCTGGGGTTTGAACCCTTATACTCGCACATGCCAGGCAAATGCTGTAACCACCAAGCCACCACTCCAGGCCCACAATTATGCCATTTTAAAATAAAACTTTTATGCCTAGAAGTTTTGGCAGTTAGAACATTGATATATATCCATTGTATAGACTTTAAAAAGCAGAATGATTAATATCTAGATGCGATACTGGCTTTAATTATTAATTTTAAAATAAATTGTTTTAATATAAATTTTCTTCTTTGTTGTCCCTAAAATAAAATCCTTGGTAGCAGCTGATTTCAACATGTAACGTCCATGGTAAAGAGCCCTGAGTAAATTTCATCTGATAAACCTCTTTGATATTTGCAAGGTGAGGTCACCAAGAAATGAATGTTGGCTCTGAGAGCCGTTCTAGGTCATCTGGCCCATCCCTTGCATTTTGTAGATGTGGATACTGGGAAGGCTTTCACTTGTCCCTTTCCTTCAAGCCTTTACATTTAAATCTTTAAACTTTTCTGTTCTAAATATTTCTCCACTTTGCCTCTTCTCTTTCCCTACTTTAACTGTTCATGGCATCATGTAATGGACCCTGCTATGTTAAAGCTTACAGAAGTTCCTGAACTAATCCTACAGGAGCGAACAAGCATTTTATCTTCAGATAATGTTTCAGTATTTTAGTAAATTTTCTTTTTTTTCTTTTTCTTTTTTTTTTGCTGTTGTGACTAAAGGACCTGACAACAACAATTAGAAAAGTTTATTTGTAGGCTCATGGTTTCAGAGGCCTCCATTCCTCAGGGCAGAATATCATGGTGGAGGTGTGTGGCAGGAAAAAGCAGGTGGAACATGGCATTCAGGAAGTAGAGACTAAGCTTAGCTCACCAAATATGTGCCCTAAGTCATATCCCCCATGACCCACCTCCTCCAGTCACACCCTACCTGCCTTTAGTTACTACCCAGCTAATCCCTAGCAGAGGATTAATTCAAGGATTAGGTTAAGGCTTTCATAACCCAATCATTTCACCTCAAAATTTTCTTACATTGTCTCACACATGAGCTTTTGGGGGATAGCTAACATCCAAACTATAACAGGAAACTCCCTACTTCATGGTATCTTTGGATTTAATCTGGAAAACTAGTTTTCTTACTCTATTTTTACTTCCATTCAATTCAATCTTTCTTACAACCTCTGAGTTCAGTTATTTAAAAGGCAAATCCTGAAAAGATGTTCAGTATCATTAGTCATTAGAGAAAAACAGTCAAAACAACAAAAATACTACTTCAAAGAAATTACCTCCCACTCACTACACTAAAAAATAAATAAATGTTGTCAAGAATGTAAAGAAATTAGAAACTTCATACATCATTGGTGGGAATGTAAAAATGGCAAAGCCACTGCGGAAAATAGTTTGGTGATTTTTTAAAAAGAGTTAACATAGAACCTGGAAATTTTATTTCAAGGAATATACTAAAAACAAGGAGCCTGGGGGTATAGTTCAGTGGCAGAGCACTTGCCTTACACCTTTGATGCTCTGGGTTCCAGCCCCTGTATGCAGATGTCTATAGTAGCACTATTCATATTAACCAAAAGGTAGAAACAGCACAAACGTCCATCAGGGAGCCTTGCGGTGGGCTCAGTGGTAGGGCACTTGCTTAGCGTCTGCCAGGCTTTGGGTTCAATCCCCAGTACCTCATAAAAGCAAAAAGAAAACCCACAAATATTCATCAGCAAATGAATGGATGAAAATAATGTGGCATATCTATACAACTGAATAGACAGGTACACAAAGGAATGAAGTTCCTTGAGAGGTACTGAATGGATAAACCTTGAGAGCATTATGTGAAAGATGTCAGGCACAAAGGATCAGATTCTGTGCTTTTTATGAAATATCCAGAATTGGTACATCCAGACAGACAGAAAGCAGGGAGAACAGAGAGTGACTTCTTAATGGCCAGGGGCCTTTCTAATGAGGTGGTGAAGATGTTTTGATCTTGATACAGATTATGTTTGCCCAACAAAAATTATACTACAGGTCACTGAGTTGAAGACTTTAAAATGATTAATTTTATATTATGTGAATTTCACTTCAATTAAAAATATCCATAAAAAGTGGATGAAGGAAGATCAGCCTGGGGCACTGTGGGAAGGACTGAGCTTGCCAATGCTGGCTTTGAGGAAGGGCGAAGGGGACCTGGGCTGAACAGCAAGGAAGTCAATTCTCCCCAAGAGCTACCAGAAGAGTACAACCCTAAGGACACTTTGATTTTAGCACTGGGAAACTTGTGTCAGACTTATGACCTACAGAACTATAAGGGAATAAAGTTTATTAAGTTAATAAACTTGTGTTGTTCAAGGTGCTAAAAGAAAATAAAACATGCACAATTGAGCTGATGAGATGGTATGGACCAATGGTTCCAGCAATTTGGGAGGCTGAGGCAGGAGGATCTCAAGTTGGAGTCCAATCTGGGCAATGTATTGAGACCCTGTCATTCATAAATAAATAAATAGGTGAGGAAGGGAGGAAGATGGCGTCTTGAAGCGTGACAACATTCGCTGGGGCTCTGACTCTGACTGGGAAAAATACACTGCATCAGCAATTTTCCAAGCTTTCCAGTTAATACTAAAGTCAAAGTTGGTGGATGTAAATATTTACCTGTGTGTATATATTGTTGATTGAGTACTACTGTTTCTAAGTCTTCTTAGCCTCTACTGCTACCCCTATAACATTAGATCCCAACTAGGAAAATGTTCCGTGATAGCATGATAGACGCTACCCGTGGAGAGTGACGACAAATACACCCCA